>JAOWBR010166254.1:0-11332 GCA_028571145.1 Dionaea muscipula
TTTGCCCACTTAGTCTAGGTCAGAGCTGACTTGTTTTCTAACTTCGCAGTCCGAACTACGTTCACACTACGAAGTTGAGGGACTGATGATATCGGGGAAAATATCCCCTTAAGATACGTGACCAAGGGGTCCGAGATTAGATCGTTCGGTCTGACCCGACCGAACCCGAACCCTCAGTCAAACGATGGTCAAACCCGATCAACCCCGGTCAAACCCGACCGAACCCATCCCGGATGATTCCCTATCTCGCTACGAGCGCGTGGGCGCAAACCGTTCGTCAATCGGAGCTAAAACCAGCTCAAATGGGCTTCCCGAAGTTCACCGCGCAAAACCACCCTGGGTACCCTACCCGGGGTACCTTACCCGGGTACCCTGCCCGGGCGCCTTGCTCGGTCTTCTCTCTCCTCCCTTGCCTATAAATAGGACTCCACCCCTTCATTACTCGAGACTTCCTCTAGACCCTTTCTTGACCGACCAGACCTCCCCACTCGGAGCCTTGCCCGACAACCCTACCCGACAGCCTTGCTCGGTACCCTAGTCGGTACCCTCACCTTGACCTTGCCCAGCTCTCCCTCGTCTCCTTGCTCGGTTGCCTTGCCCGATAACATTTCTCGGCTGCCCTGCCCGGCAGCCTTGCTCGGTACCCTGCTCGGTACCCTCACCTTGACCCTGCCCGGGCCACCTTCTGACCCTTCTCGGGTACCCTGCCTGGGTACCCTGCTTGGGTACCCTGCCCGGGTACCCTGCCCGGGCAATCCTCCTGCCCCGCCTGGGCCTTTGCATCCTTGATCATTTCCTGACTCGGCCTTACCTTCCCTCGGCCGTACGCGAATGCCCATTCGGCGATCCTCGCCCTCCTGACCATCCCGCCTGACTGTTCTCTCTCACTCACTCCTGCATCTCCCTGTTCTCCTCGCATGCAGGTGCTACCGGTCATTTTAGACACTTGCTGACTTGAGCATCGGAGCGGTCTCCCCAGAGTCACACCCTGGGGTACCCTCTGACCTGTTTGCTCATCCATCTCAGGTTCAGGTTTTCTTTGGAGCGGGTCGGGATCGCCTCCGGATCACCTTTCACTCCTCCCCCGGGCCGACCGGGTCCACTCCGCCGGCCGGAGCCGCCTCATCCCGATCGGACGGGGATTTTGATAATCGCCTCTGGAGGGTCCTAGGTGATGACCGCCCCCGGGATTTTTCTAGGAGTATCAGCAAAGTTGACAGGAAGAGTACATCTGGTACTTGTCAATTCTTGGGAAGTAGATTGATCTCATGGTTTAGCAAGAATCAAACTTCCATAGCTACACCAACTGCTGAAGCTGAATATGTAGCTGCAGGAAGCTGTTGTGCTCAAGTGCTTTGGATCAAGCATCAATTGATGGAAACGAAAGAATTAGATGGAAATGAAAGAATTAGCTTGTTTTCATCCATATTTATTAATTTCTATCAATTTTCATGATTATACTAAAGTTTTACGTTGATTTCACTTAAAAATGGACCAGTTAGCTTGTTTTAATCTATTTTCATTGTTTTACATCGATTTCCATGATTATACAAGAGTTTTACATTTATTTGACATGAAAACGGAGAAGCTAGCATGATTTCATCCATTTTCATTGTTTTCCATCAATTTTCAAGATTATACTCAAGTTTTACGTTGATTTTAGATGAAAACAAAAGAATTAGCTCGTTTTCATCCATTTTCTTTAATTTCTATCAATTTTCATGATTATACTAAAGTTTTACGTTGATTTCACTTAAAAATGAAGCAATTAGCTTGTTTTCATCCATTTTCATTGGTTTGCATCGATTTCCATGATTGTACTCAAGCTTTTCATCGATTTGACATGGAAACGAAGGAATTAGCTTGTTTCTATTCAATTTCATTGTTTTCCATCTATTTTCAGGAGTATACTCAAGTATTACTTTCATTTCACATGGAAACGATGGAATTAGCTTTTTCATACATTTTTATGGCTTTCCATCGATTTTCATGAGTATACTCAAATTTTACATTGATTTCACAAGGAAACCACGGAATCAGCTTGTTTTCATCCATATTCATTATTTTCTATTGATTTCCATGATTATAATAAAGTTTTATATTGATTTCACAAAGAAACGAAGGAATTAGCTTGTTTCTATCCATTTTCCTTCTTTTCCATCGATTTCCATGATTATAATCATGTTTTGCATTGATTTCACATGGAAATGAAGAAATTAGCTTGTTTTTATTCATTTTCACTGTTTTTCATCGATTTTCATGATTGTACTATAATGAAGAAATTATCATGTTTTCATCCATTTTCATTGTTCTCCATCAATTTCCAAGATTATACTCAAGTTTTACATTAATTTCAGATGGAAACAAAAGAATTTGCTTGTTTTCATCCATATTGATTAATTTCTATTAATTTCCATGATTATACTAAAGTTTTACGTTGATTTAACTTGAAAACGAAGCAATTAGCTTGTTTTTATCCATTTTCATTGGTTTGCATCGATTTTCATAATTATACTCATTGGTTTTCATTGGTTTACATTCATAATTATATTCATTGGTTTACATCGATTTCACATGAAAACGAATGAATTAGCTTGTTTCCATCCATTTTCATTGATTTCCATCTATTTTCATGAGTATACTCAAGTATTACATTGATTTCACATGAAAACAATGGAATTAGCTTGTTTTCATCCATTTTCATTGTTTTCTATCGATTTTCATGAATATAATAGAGTTTTACATTGATTTGACATGAAAATGAAGAAATTAGCATGTTTTCATCCATTTTCATTTTTCTTCATCAATTTCTAAGATTATACTCAAGTTTTACATTGATTTCAGAAGAAAATGAAAGAATTAGCTTGTTTTCATCAATTTTCATTAATTTCTATCAATTTCCATAATTGTACTAATGTTTTACATTGATCTAACTTCAAAATGAAGTAATTAGTTTGTTTTCATTCATTTTCATTGGTTTGCATCGATTTCCATGATTATACTCAAGTTTTACATCGATTTCATATGGAAACGAAAGAATTAGCTTAATTCCATCCATTTTCATTGTTTTCCATCTATTTTCATGAGTATACTCAAGTATTACATTCATTTCACATGGAAACGATAGAATTAGCTTGTTTTTATCAATTTTTATTACTTTCCATCGATTTTCATAAGTATACTCAAGTTTTACATTGATTTCACAAGCAAACGAAGGTATTAGCTTGTTTCTTTCCATTTTCATTATTTTCCATCGATTTTCATGATTATAATCATGGTTTACATTGATTTCACATGGAAACGAAGGAATTAGCTTGTTTTCATTCATTTTCACTGTTTTCCATCAATTTTCATGATTGTACTATAATTTTACATTGATTTCATATAGAAACGAAGAAATTAGATTATTTTCATTGGTTTCCATCGATTTCACTGATTATACTTAACTTTTACATTGATTTCACATAAAAATGAAGGAATTTGAATGTTTTCATCAATTTCCATTATTTTCTATCGATTTCTGTGATTAATCAAGTTTCTACATTAATGTCACATGGAAACGAAGGAATTAGCCTTTTTCCATCCATTTTCATTGTTTTCCATCCATTTATTTCCATGATTATCTTCAAGTTTGACATTGATTTCACATGGAAATGAAGGAATTAGCTTGTTTTCATCCATTTTCATTATTTTCTACCAATTTCCATATTATACTTAAGTTTTACATTGATTTCATTTGGAAACGAAAGAATTAACTTGTTTTCATCCATTTTCACTGTTTTTCATCGACTTCCATGATTATACTAAAGTTTAACATTGATTTCACATGGAAACGGGGGAATTGACTTGTTCCCATCGATTTTCATTGTTTTTCATAGATTTTCATAATTATAATAAAGTTTTACATTGATTTCACATAAAAACAAAGGAATTAAGTTATTTCCATCTATTTTCATTGTTTTCGATCGATTTCCATGATTATAATTAAGTTTTGCTTTGATTTCAAACGGAAACGAAGGAATTAGCTTGTTTTCATCAATTTTCATTCTTTTCCATCAATTTTCATGATTATACTCAAGTTTTACATTGATTTCAAATAGAAACGAAGGAATTAGCTTGTTTTCATCCATTTTTATTGATTTCCATCGATTTCCATGATTATACTCAAGTTTTACATTGATTTAACATGGAAACGAAGGCATTGGCTTGTTTTCAACCTTTTTTATAGTTTTCCCTTGATTTCTATGATTATACAAAAGTTTTACATTGATTTCACATGGAAACGAATGAATTAGCTTGTTTCTATCCATTTTCATTGTTTTTCATCAATTTCCATGATTATAATAGAGTTTTGCATTGATTTGACATAAAAATGAAGAAATACCCTGTCTTCATCCATTTTTATTATTTTTCATCAATTTCCAAGATTATACTCAAGTTTTACATTAATTTCAGATGGAAACGAAAGAATTAGCTTGTTTTCATCCATATTCATTAATTTCTATCAATTTCCATGATTCCATGCCATACCCAGAGGGGAACTGTTCTCCACTTACACACCTGGAGATTATGGTGTGGTAAGGATGGGCAACGCCGAAGTCGCATCTGCCATTGTCTTTGGAGTCGTTTGCCTAGAGACGGAGCAAGGAGGAAGACTGACTTTAAAGAATGTCAAACACATCCCGGATATGAAGATGAACCTGCTATCTGTAAGCTGTCTAAATGATGAAGGCTACATCAGTGACTTCAAAGATAGTAGATGGAAGCTCAGAAAGGGAGCCCTGGAAGCAGCTAAGGGAGAGAAGGTATCATCACTTTACATTTTTCAATCAAAGTACTTAACTGATGATGTTAATACTGTTGAGGATGAAGCTACCACGGATTTGTGGCATCGTCGTCTGGCGCATATGAGTGAAAAGGGCAAGACTATTCTAGCCAAAAAGGGTTTGTTACTGAGATTGTAGACGGTGAATCTTAGACGGTGTGAGCACTGCTTATAAGGGAAGCAGACGCGGGTGGCTTTCATGATCCAAACGTCGTCCAAAAGGAGAACTGAAATTCTTGAGCTAGTGCATACTGATGTCTGCGGGCTGATCCCGGTGAAGTCACTCGATAGGGCAAGCTATTTTATGTCATTCATTGATGATCACTCCAGGAAGACGTGGGTGTATCTGTTGAAGATTAAGGATTAAGTAGCTGGTATCTTCAAGGAGTTTCATGCTTTGGTGGAGAGGTAGATAGGGAAGAAGCTCATGATGATCAGATCTGACAACAAGGGAGAATTCATTGGTGAGTTTGATGAGTACTGCATGAAGAAAGGCATACGGCATCAATGGACTCCACCAATTAAAGACCCCACAGTTGAACGGGATTGCGGAGAGGATGAACCAGACGTTGCTTGAAAGAGTCAGATGCTTATTGTCACAAGCCAATTTTCCAAAGACATTCTGGGTTCAAGCTCAGGCATCTGCAGTCCATGTTCTGAACTTGTCTCCATGCATTCCTTTAGGCCTAGAAGTGCCTAATAACGTCTGGTCTGGCAAACCAGCTAGCTATGATAATTTGTATAGTTTTGGTAGCACCGTCTATGTTCATGTCCCCATAGACGAGCGTTCTAAGCTTGATCTTATATCAATGAAATGTGTTTTTCTTGCGTATGGATAGTTTGGTTATAGACTCTATGATTCAGTTGGGCATAAGATCATCCGAAGTAGAGATGTGATCTACGACGAAAGTCAGACGAATGCAGAGCCAGAACAGCAAACGGGGGAAGACAAGGCCAAAGTGCCTCAAATGGTGAATGAACCTCTGTCTCCGGAACCGTTGAGTCAGACGGAGGAGCCAGTGATCACGTCTAAACCCTAGGAATAGATAGAGACTGAGGCAGTACCGTCTACGCAGCTAGCACCGTCTATGCCAGTAGTACCTAGACGGTCAGGACGTGTACGAAGGAACCCCATACAGTACCCAGAATCAGAGTTTGTGTTGACTACTGATAAGGGGAAGCCCGAGTCTTATCAGGAAGTACTTGAAGATGTTGATAAAAGTAAATGGCTTGAAGCCATGGATGATGAGATGAGATCTCTCATTGACAATAACATCTTTGAAGTGGTTGAGTTGCCTAAGGGCAGGAATGCTCTGAAAAACAAATGGGTGTACTGTATCATGACAGGTGAGGTTGATGGTAGGCCAAGGTATAAGGACCCACTGGTTGTGAAGGGTTTCTCATAGAAGAAGGTAGTGGACTTCGAAGAGATTTTTTCCCCAGTTGTGAAAATGTCCTTAATTCGAGTGGTTCTAGGACTTGTTGTCAGCTTAGACCTCGAAGTTGAGCAGATGGACATGAAAACTGTATTTCTAAATGGTGATTTAGAGGAAGAGATCTTCATGGGACAATCTGAAGGGTTTGTTGAAAAGGATACTGAGAACCTTGTGTGCCGATTGAGGAAGAGTTTGTATGGTTTGAAGCAAGCTCCCAAGCAATGGTACAAGCAGTTTGAGTATGCCATGATTGAGCAGGGGTACTCAAAGACAGACGCTGATCATTATGTTTTTGTCAGACGGTTCTCAAAGGATGATTTTATCATCTTGCTTCTCTATGTTAATGATATGTTGATTGTAGGGAAGAAGAGTGCAAGTAATGAAGAACTGAAAAAGGGGTTGAGTTTGTCCTTTAGATGAAAGACATGGGTCCAGCCAAGAAAATTCTCGATCTTCAAATTGTATAGGACAGACGTCAGAGGAAGCTCTTTGTGACACAGGAGAAGTACATTGAGAAGGTACTCAGACGATTCGTGATGGAAAATGCTAAGACGGTGAGCACAGCGTTAGCAAATCATTTTTCATTAAGTCACTCTCAGTCACCCCATACGGTGAAAGAAATGAAGCTAATTAGTGGAATACCGTATGCTTTGGCAGTCGGTAGCTTGATGTATGCGATGATTGCTACAAGACCATATACTACTCATGCAGTAGGAGTGGTTCGTCAGTATATGTCTAACCCTGGAAAAGAGCATTGGGAAGCTGTGAAGTGGGTCTTCGGGTACTTGAAAAGAACTTACAGTTTGGAACTCTACTTGGAGTAGACGGAACCTGTGTTGACAGGTTACACAGATGCGGACATGGCTGGTGATATTGATTCAAGGAAGTCCACGTCTGGTTACATGAACACGTATGTAGGGGGAGCAGTAGCTTGGCAATCACATATATAGAAATGTGTTGCTTTGTCAACGACTAAAGCCGAGTACATCATTGCTACAGAAGCATCTAAGGAACTGCTCTGGATGAAGAAGTTCTTATCCGAGTTGGGGTTTGAACAAAGGAGGTATATTTTGCATTGTGACAGTCAGAGTGCAATTCTTCTTGCCAAAGATTCTTCTTTCCACTGTCGTTCCAAACACATTGACGTAAGATATCACTAGATACAGGATGCCCTGGCTGAAAAGCAGTTTGAGATGGAAAAGATTCACACAGACGTGAATGGGGCTGATATGATGACAAAGGTCTTGACTTCGGAGAAGTTTAAGTTTTGCTGTAATTCAGCAGGTCTGACTACATTCACTTGTCAAAAGTGAAAAGGGGGAGTTTTGCTGAGGTTTTCAGCTTTTGCCAAAGATCATGTCTGAGTAGTCAGACATGAGTACCGTCAGGTTATTCTGTTGAGGGAGATGGTGGTCTGCAGAATAAACTTAGTTGTGAGTCTAGTCAGATGTGAAGTTTGCAATAGTTGTTAGATGGTGTCACGTTTGAGTAAGCTTGTTGTTGCTAACTCGAATTCTGGGTTGGCACTCATGAATTCAAATGGATGATAATTTGCTTGAAGTTAAAGCCACGTCTGGTGGTGAATACCAGATGAAGAGGACCAGAGATTCAGTGAGACGAGGGCTAACTAGTTCAACAACCAGACGTTGTTGTGACTGCTCGGAGTCAGATGGGATCTCCGTCTGGGTCTATGTTTGCGTCTGATTTTATTGAATTGTTTTAGTTTGTTTTTATCACGTGTTGTGGTCCCCACTGTGAGGATTGGACGACTTCCATTCCTTATGTGCACGTGTTTAGTGCGTTTTGTGGCTTGTGGAAGCTTGACGAGGACCCGTGGATGTGTGTGCATGATTGTGACATCGGTTGGGTGTTTTTGGCTCATGTCTGGGCGAAGCACGGCCTCCATGGCCTGGGCATGCCCTCTAGCACGCCCCGTGTTTTTATTCTGTTTTTGTGCAAAAGGAACAGTGTCCGACACGACCTCATGTTCTCTAGACACGGTCGTGTTCGGGCACAGGTGTGTTTTTGAGTTTTAGAGAGCACGGGTCGTGCTCTACATGGCATGGCCGTGTCGATGAAGCATCTATCTTCAGAAAAAACTCGTTTATTTCCCCTTGTTCGTGGCGCACGGCCGTCACTTAGTCTAGGGCATCCAAAATACCAAGAGGGGACCAGAGAAGGTGATTGGGAGCATCCAGAGACGTAGAGATCTCCGGAGAGGCGGAGAGATTGGTTGGATTCCGTTCGGCGTGATCTCATCGGCGTCAGTTTGTTGTTCTCTGTTTGTTCATTTTCTCTCTCTTAGATTCGCTAGTTTTGTCAGGTTTGTTAAAAATTTTGACTATTGTCTTTAATAGCGTTTCTATGGGATTGGATTCTATGTATTCATTCTCTAATTAGTGGATTGATCTCTCTGCACCGTTATTCTCTTTTGTGTGCCTGTTTTTCCCTAAATCTAGATCTTGGGGTATTTGTAAGGTTTCTATCTGTTGTTTTGTTATCCGCAGTGGTGACGTTACATATGTGTGGCGTTCTAGTTCTGTAGCCCAGTGGAGACCGGGGTTGCAACAAGTGGTATCAGAGAAAGGTTGCTTGGGTGAATTTTGGGATTTAGGCAATTTGTAGTTTGGTTCTCTCTGTTTTGTGATTTCTACTCTACTGATTATTTGATCCTGATAGCGTCGTCAAATGACACCATTGATCGATTTATCGGGATGGAAGACTTTGCTCTGTGGAAGATTCAGATGGAGTCTATCCTGGTGAAGGAGGGTTGTGATGGTACTGTTGCTCCTGCTGCTAGGGTAGATAAGATAACGGCAGCCTTTGTGACTATGGATAAGCAGGCGTCAGCCACTATACACCTGGCTTTGTCCAATGATGTTCTACGGAGTGTGCAGGATGAGGCTTCGGCAGAATTATTGTGGAAGAAGCTAGAGAAGACTTTATCAGGACAAGTCGATTTACAGCAAGATGCACTTGTTGATGCAGCTTTTCAAAGTTAAGATGAAGCAGGGTGAGTCTGTTCAGGCTTATGTGAACTGGTTTAACCATGCTGTGCGAATGCTTACTAACACTGGTCTTCAGTTGGATGACGAGATGAAGGTTGCATTGTTGTTGGCTATATTGGCTCCTACGTACTCCTTGGTTTGTGATCAGATCCTTCATAGTATGCAGACAGTCGATTACAAGAAGATCATGGAGCAGCTTATTTCTCGTGATGTTGTTACGAAGACCATTGCAGAGGACTTCACTTCACAGGCTAGTGATCAGAGTCTGTTTTTTCGTGGTAGGCAGATCGGTGACAGTCTCGGCAGTGGTAGTAAGAAGAGAGGAAAGAGCAGGAGACGCTCGACCTCAAAGAACCAGGACTTGAGCAAGGTGTAGTGCTACTATTGTAAGGACTTTGGGCACATGAAGTTGCAGTGTCTGAAGTTGAAGAACAAGGATAAGGGAAAGGCTCCTAGTGACGGGAAAGACAACCAGGGGAATGTATCAGTTGTTGAGGAGACTGGTAGTGATGACAGCGATGCTGATTTGATGATCGCTACTCAGGGTTCGGATGTGATCTAGTGCAGGACTGGTTTTGCTACTCCTAGCATCGAGGCTAATGCAATCGACTTCCAAACCGGGTGGATTCTTGACTCAAGCTGTTCGTTTCACATGACTCCCCACAGGGAGGGGTTCCGGACATACAGGGTCGTTCCTGATGGTTCTTCCATTTTCATGGGGAACGATTATGTAAGTAAGGTGGTGGGTGTTGGGCCAGTCCGGGTAAAGATGTATGATAGACCTGTTATGGATTTAGCAAATGTCCGTCGTGTTCCGGGGCTGGAGAAGAATCTGTTGTCATTGGGTACTCTAGATGATCTGGGGTACAGGATATCTGGTTAGGGTGGTGTTTACATATTTTCCCTGGGGAGCCGTGTTCAGTTGAAGGGCCGCAAGGTTCGTGATTTGTATCATTTGATTGGTAGTACTGTGGTGGACTCTAGTGTTGTTGTTGTTTCATCCTTGATAGCTTCCGTTGTGGCATCGGCGGTTAGGCCATATTTCTAAGCGTGGTATGTTGGAGCTGAGCCGACGGGGTTTGCTTGGTGATGTTCCGTTGGGAAAGTTGAATTTTTGTGAGCATTGTGTACTTGGAAAGCAGAGGCGGAATAAGTTTGGTCATGGGAAGCATACTACTCGGGGCATTCTTGATTATGTCCATTCGGACTTGTGGGGGTCGTCTCCTTTGCCTTCTGCTAGAGGTTCATCATATTTTTTGTCACCTTCATTGATGACTTTAGCAGGAAGGTATGGCTCTATATTCTGAAAAAGAAGTTTGATGTTTTTGAAGCTTTTAAGAATTGGAAAGCTATGGTTGAGAATCAGACCGAGAGGAAGGTGAAAGTGCTCAGGACTGATAATGAGTTGGTGTTCTGTTCCGGGGAGTTCGACGTGTATTGTAAGGGTGCTGGTATTGTCCAGCATCGCACCACAGTTTACACTCCGCAGCAGAATGGAGTAGCGGAGAGTATGAACAGGATTCTGATGGAGCGGACTCGGTGCATGCTCTCCCATGCTGAGTTACCGAAGAATTTATGGGCTGAGGCAATGTCTACGACATGTTATTTGATCAATCGGTCTCCGTCGACAGCTATTGACTGCAAGTCACCAGTGGAGGTTTGGTCTGGTAAGCCTCTATCCTATGATCACCTGCGAGTTTTTGGTTGCCCCGCTTATGCTCATGTAAGCAAGGGCAAGTTGGAGCCGCGTACGGTTCAGTGTGTGTTTCTGGGATATGGTGATGGTGTGAAGGAATACCGGTTGTGGTGCAAGGAGTCTGGGTATCCGAAAGTGATTGTTAGCCGCGATGTAACGTTTGATGAGACGATCACGGCTTCATGGGTGCATTCGGTTGTTGATGATGTTCCCGCTTCAGGTGGAGCGGATGAGATAGCTGAAGATGTTGAGAAGGTTCAGTTACCGAAAAGAGTTCAGTTTGAGGTGGAGTTGGTTCCAGCCGTTTCCACTGATGAGTCAGTTCAGCCAAGTCAGTCAGTTGCCCCTACGGATGATCAGTCAGATT
>JAOWBR010166265.1:0-11779 GCA_028571145.1 Dionaea muscipula
GTACAGAGGGGCAGGGGGGCTCATCTTCTTCAACTCCTCCAAAGTACAAGTTCCGACCTCAATTCACCAATTATGCCCCACTTGCGTCCACTAGGGAGCAAATCCTTTTGGCAGAACGTGCCCAACTTACGGAGCCGTCCAGGCTAACCACTCCTGCGGCGACCCGAAACAAGAGTAAATGATGCCTCTTCCACAGGGCCCATGGGCACAACACCGAGAAGTGTTGGGATTTACGCGATCAAATTGAGACCTTGATACGTCAAGGAAGCCTGAGGCAGTACGTCGAAGGCGACAGAGAAGGGCGACGGTCCTTGGGAGACAACCGAGGACGAGATGACAGAAGCTCTAGCCCCGATGACGTAAAACCCGATATGGGTGATGTGAGAGG
Organism: Dionaea muscipula; assembly: GCA_028571145.1. Lineage (NCBI taxonomy): Eukaryota > Viridiplantae > Streptophyta > Magnoliopsida > Caryophyllales > Droseraceae > Dionaea > Dionaea muscipula. The sequence continues at coordinate 389 of JAOWBR010166265.1, forward strand.
TCGCGGAAAAAAGCACAATGACCTCGCAACAGTTAATTAGCTTTTGAGTTAACACTCTTTGTATGCACCATCTGTATACAGCACGAAGTCTTTAAATGGAAGAACATATAAGTCATTATTATGAATGATATAAATGATGATCTTTTATCCTAGATATGTGGATGGGCAAATGCAAAGTACATAACATTGTTTGTACGCATGTGCATGCCAGTACCTCATAATCAAAAGCGTCAGTCCGAAAATATAGTGAACAGGTGAGTTAGGCCTACGGACAACAGTCTTCGAGGAGTAAGACCTACGGGCATCCATGTTACGAGGAGTAAGACCTACGGGCATACATGCTACGAGGAGTAAGACCTACGGGCATCCATGTTACGAGGAGTAAGACCTACGGGCATCCATGCTATGAGTAGTAAGACCTACGAGCATCCATGCTACGAGGAGTAAGACCTACGGGCATCCATGCTACGAGGAGTAAGATCTACGGGCATCCATGTTACGAGGAGTAAGACCTACGGGCATCCATGCTTTATCTAGGTACGAAATAAGACCTACGGGCATCAAACATCAGCAGATTGTACGCGACGTATATATATATATATATATCCAAAGCGATATTTTTAGATATCACATGGAGTTGGGGGGGCTTATGATAACAGGGTAAAAACACCCTATTTTTATATAGTACTGCTTTTCAGGTACGACAGACTCATCATATACCAAAAGGCCCAGAAGGCCTAGGAGAGGCAGTGGGTCCAGACTCCCTACAGGGAAGAAGAGGTCGCAGGTGGGCCCCACACGTGGCCCCCGCAGGTCGCATCCCGCAGACCGCGAGTGATCAGGGTGGGTCCCACATGACCAGGGTCCGCAGCTCGCAGGGTGGTTCCCGCTGCCTGACACGTGGCTCCATCGGATGAGAGACACGTGGCTCCACTAGATGCGCGACACACCTCTCCACTGATCAGGTAACACGTGGCTCCACTAGCTTCTCGACACCTTGCAACGCGAAGAAAGGTAATATGGGCACTTTATGGACAATATTTTCCTATAAATACCCCTGCCCTACAAGGTATTATTCATTCAATACTTTCAAGTCTCACAGCTTTCCTGCTTTCTATTTGAGGTCTCCAATATCACCGAGTTCGCACTGACTTAAGCATCGGAGAGGGACCCCGAGCAACACCCTCGGACCCTATCTGACGAACTACCTTTTTGCAGGTTCCAAACCCCTAGTTGGCAACCTGGCGACCTGCGGCCTACGACTTGACAGCCTGTGATAGATTTGACTGACTTGACAACTTGTGACGTGAGCTTGACGCACAAGACGACAACGGGATTTTTCAACCGTTATCAGATACATTACTCCCCACTTGCATGTGATACATCATATATTGCCCCCCACTTGCATGTGAGGTGTCAACTTGTGATTGGTCTAAAAATGTTTTTCTCACAACTTATGTGAAGATTCAAAATCTTCCCACAATGTAATATCAATTTAAAAAATATGTGAGATAACTTATAGAATATAGAATATAGATACATTACTCCCCATTTGCATGTGATACATCATATATTGCCCCCCACTTACATGTGAGGTGTCAACTTGTGATTGGTTTAAAAATGTCTCTTTCACAACTTGTGTGAAAATTCAAAATCTTCACACAATGTAATAGTAATTAGTGAGTCATGATGGTAAAATAAATAGTATAGATCAATTATTATTTGTGGTCATCAACATGTTGTAAAAAACTACTGTAAGTGTATTATTACACATTTATTTCATATTTATATAACAAAGCATGACACATTTTGAATCTATCTCTGTCTTGGTTGTCCTACGTGGATAAAAGTAAGCTTCTCATTGGCTACCTCTCTTTCCTCCTTTCACATCACATCACATTATATTACACAACCCATAATTTATTTATTTTTGTATATCTTACTATATAATTTATCAAATACAAAAATATTATAATCAAAATTTATAATAATTTGATATAATTTCTTTTTAATTTTTTTTATGAGAGTAAATAAAATTGTAAGAATGTTTACCGTGTCGTTGGTATGACAATTTCATATCTATATTACATTGGAAGACAAATTTGAATTATCACACAACTTCTTTCACGCATATTTTTTACCAAATCATAGTATTATTTTTTACCAAATCATAGTATAACATGTGTACAAAACTTGCCGCCGATTTTATTTTCTCAGATATCTTTCCTCCGTCCACTGTTTCTTCTTTGTCTCACATCACTCACACGTATGCACAGCACAACAACAAAGCACAGCACAACAGTAAAGCAACAATTTATTCCCTCAACTCTCTTCTCAAAGCTGCAGCGAAGCTCGAAGCAACAGTGAACCGCTTCTAAAATACTAAACAGATTATAAAACTTTAGAAAAAAATCAGGGGAAAAAAATACTAAACAGATTATAAAATTTTAGAAAATATCGAAAAATAAAAATTGTGAAACTATGAGTGTTTTTGTAATTTTAGGAAAGTACTAAAAAATAAAAATTTTAGAAAATACTGAAAAAATTACTAAACAGATCATAATATTGTGAAGCTATGAATGTTTTTGTTAAAGCTACTTTTGTACAGTGGAAAAAACTTTTGTTTTGATGACAGACCTAAGACGTATGGTTCTGTTTTGTAAAGCTTACTTTTGTTTTGATGGCGGATTTGATGTGTATATAGAGGAAACGTATAGTTCTGTTTTGTTTTGATGGTAGATCTGAGACCCTGATTTAATATTATTATATTACTACCATACGGGATGTGTATGAAAGACGTGTGCTTTTCTATGTTACAGTTAGATCATGCTACCCTTTTTTTACTTTTAGTTTTACTTAGGATCTTCATTGTAATTAATCTGTAGCTAACAACGTATTGTTACTCATTTAGAAAAAAAACGTATATTTCTTTTGTACTGACAATTGTTTTTTTATGTCTAAACCATAATGAATGTCTCAATTGTTTGAAAAATCTTTTTTATAGTCACAAAGTTGTCAAATGAGTTATTGAAAAATCTTAAACTGAAGAAATCAAGTAATATTTCAAACAAATTCATCGGCATCTGAAATTAAATTATTTTTAATGAAATCGAGTGGTTGAGTAAGTCCGTAAGAAAGCTTACCGTGTCTTGACACGGGCTTCCGCTAGTTTACAACAATTGCATGTACTATATATGTCTCATATACTTTACGTATTAGCTTTGATATAGAAATAATAATGATGATTGCATACAAGGGATATAAAGAGCTAGCTATTGAACCATGTAAATTATAAAAGCATGTAAATGCTATTTATTATAAACTTTAGGTAACTCTGTCATGTATGTGCATGTCCATAAAGCAACGCCGGGGAGGGTGGAGGCAGGGTATCCTATTCCTATATCCGTACCCGTCACTCATCATGTACCTATCATGGGTATGAGTTTTCATACTTGCACTACGGATACAAACTTAAAACCATACCCGTCTTACACTCGTGTGTATCTGTTGCACATGTCTACCCGTCATACCCACGTGATTCTTCATCATCATCATTATCAGGATCTTTTCCCACTAAGTGGGATTGGCCACACGTGTCCATAAAACACGAACACATGATACGAGTATAAATACAATATGGTCTGTGAAAGTATATAAACAACTATAAAAGCAGGTTACACAATGAGAAACAACAGCAACCAACAACTATCACATCGGCCGAGGGAGCAGGCCTCTTCTATGCTAAAATCGAAATGGAGATTGGAGTCGCCGCAAAATGGGAATGTGAGATATGATAAAATTAGGTTTGAGTTGAGGATTTGAATTGGAAGATTGAGATTTAATGGTGAAGTTATGAAGAGCGGGGATTTAATTGAGAAAATGGGGTACTGGTAGGGCGAGGCAGAGCAGGGACGGGACATAAAAATAAAAAAAAAAACATACACGCCTCATTATTTGCATAGGTATGGTTTATATACTCAACCCCGCCTCATTATCTATTTGTTAATACTTATACCCACCTCATTTGGGACCATTACAGGATGGTATCTGCTCATATCAGACTCATTATCATCCCTAATTATTAAGATGGGCATTATTATCATATCAATACCCAAACAGAGATCCAATCTGATGTTAGTCAAGACTGGGAAACCTATTGTTGGCGAAAAAGATTTAGTTCTTTTTGTGTTTCCACACAATCAAAGAAGCAAAATGAGAAACATGATAAATCCATTTCTCAGAGCATCTCCAATAATTACTTAAGATGTTAAAGCTAAAATTTTATCAATGAATAGTATTATTTTTTGACAAATTATGATAAAAATAGCATTTAACAAAGAAGATGGGAAGAAACAAATTATGATAACTGCAAAAATTTTATCAAATTCGACAACAAATATAGCATATGCAAAAACATAAGATGGTTGCTATAAAATACATTTAGCACCTCATTTAGCTCCCCGCCCGAGATGCACTCATAAGAGATGTTTGACAAAACACTTGTGTTTTTGGTGGACCTAGAAACAAGACGTCGACGCCATTGGATTTCCCATTGAAAGAGTATGAAACTACATTTTCGATTTGTTTCTTTGCTTTCTGATCTAGCTAATCTAGCATTACATAGAGCAAAAATTCCATGTATCAATCCGTCTTCCAAATCATTAGCAATGGCTACATCATTCAACTGGTCCATGCCCTTCCTTTATTGTTCTTCAATAAATGTATGTGCCATCTTGTTTCATAATCAACAATAACTAGCATGGACACTCCCTGGATCTACATACCCTGCACTAGATTCCATTCCCATGTGATAGGGCCCCAACCATTTATGTTCGTCATGTGTATTCATCCAACCATCTAAAACTTCTTGAAAGAATTAACTTAGATATGAAAATAACTTGAGCCAGATGAGGGACGTGAAGAGAAGATGACACCTTAAACACAAGAAATTTAATTGACCCAATGAAAAGGTCTTCTTACTACTATCAATCTTTGGCACCGCGAACCAAATCCAATTTTATTTTTATGCACGTCCAACAGAACATGGTATCATACTACTTACAAGGCATCAAGCAAAATTTAGATCTAGATAGTAATGTTGTTTTGAAAATGAGAAACAAGCATGGTGATTCTGTATTAGCTTTGGACAAAGATATTGAACCCAAAGAACTATATGAAAGATGTAAACATGCACACTGATACCTGGTTCCTTGATCAGTTCACAGTCGCAAGCAACATCTTGTCTCCCTCGAAGCAACTCAATATCGCGGCATCTGACCTCTCATCGTGATTGATTTATTCGCTCATTCTTCCAAGAATTCTTTGCTGCTTCTGCAGAAGAGCCACTAGAATCACCCTCGCCATCCTTTGGCTTTGAGAAGAAAGGATCCCATTTATGAGGTCCTACTTCACGTTGCCCTTCTTCCAAGAGCGCATATTTCCAACTATTCTCCTCGATGAAATTATCATTTGTCCTGCCTTCAACAATGTCCTTCCTCAAGTTTGTCACTTTGTTGATAACCGCCTGAACCGCAACATCAAAAGCATCTTTAAGAGTCTCCAACTTAAAGTGAGGGTCAGCGTATATCAGGCGAGGAATGAGACTAACAACAGTCTCCCTCATTATCTTCACCTGCTCTGGAGAAATTTGTCTCAGGCGGTCCTCAATGCTCACATTCCCCTTCTGTATGTCATTCTCAGGTATGAAGACTGAGTAACTATCATAATTCTTAGGGAGATGCCAAGTGTATTGGGTGTAAGCAGAACCAGGATGGAAAAACACAGGGATGCAACCAGCCAACATAGAGTCGAAGGCTGACCGTCGAGTATATGAATCCCCTTGGGGTTGGAGGCAGAAAAGGGAGCTCTGAAACATCTTCATTATACTACTAGGAGAATGACATTTACTTTCCCCAAAGTCACACTCCAGGAGCTTGCACATGTTGGTCTTCTTGCACTGATCAATTATCTGCCCCCTGATTGATTTAGGGTTTCCTGGCCGTGGAGCGCCAGCAAAAGAGAACAGATACCGCCTCTCCAAATTCCTCATCCTGTCTTGCCAGATAAACACATCAGCATCCTTCGCTGGATGAAAGTATGTTGGATAAGGTATCCCGAAGTCATTTGCATTCCAAGGGCTCGATTCCACCACCAGCATGGACATATTCTTGGCAGCTGGAAGAAACAGGAGCTTGTTACCCCAATCTGTCTCTCCATCCGTCAACCTCCTGAAATCCCATGTGATCCTGCCGGCGACAAGAAAATGATCCCTACCTCCCATGATCTTCCACTCCGGTCTCTTCATCAGCCAATCAACCAAATCAAGAGAAGCAGCATCTCTTGTCGAGATATTATAACCCCAGAGATACCGTGCTACATCGAACCCAGCATAAAAGGGCACAAATATAGCAGCAGCGATCGAAGAATCTCGAGTCAAGCAGTCATACTGCTTCATCCGATTACTGAAGATCACATCCACAGCAAACTGGTTCGTGGCATACCACCCAGTATCAGAGAACACTCCCTCTACGTTCTCAAGAGGCGGTCCGAGGCCAGCATTACTAGTAAACTTACACATATTGGTCCACAGACTAAGGCTCCTACACTCCTTAAGCATATCCTCGTTGAACCTAGGGGGCAGATCATGAACATAGATATACCTCCCACCACAAGGATCACTTTTGTTATCAACCGTCCTCAATGCCCGGATGAACGGAAAACTCTGCAATTTGCTTCTAGTTGCACTATCCTCGTGATGAGGATTGTTATCGTCGGATCTCCAATCCGTCGACTCAGTTTCGCTGTCATCCTTGCTCAACATAAAGTAAGATGACCGAGATTGGATAGAACGTGACTGTAAAGGTGCAGATTCATCGACACCACCAGTGCCACCTAGCACAACAAAATGGAAATACAAAAGGAAACCCCAGAATAGAACCGACAACCATGCCAAGAAACAAAGCCTGCTAATGTGGCTCTTCCCCATATCCTTCTCCATTTGCTCAGGAAGAACACGAGTGGTACACCGGCGTTTCATTGGCACCTATCCAATCAACCCACCTTGACCCCCAAGAATCTAACCAATCCATACATCCAATGATCCAATTCCCCCACTTCACAACAAAGGTTTCACCACTGTTCACACATGTCAACACCTTAAACTAGCTGATTTCAGTTCAATTGACCAATAACCCTAGCTATGAACCTAGCTTCAACGAACCAAATCGGCACCCAAAGAGCATAATTATGACCAAAAAATGTGAATCACGGAGCAGAAATCAATCTACAGATCTAGCAAGTACATACAGATTTGAAGCTACTCGAAGCAAATTGAGGGGTACATGACTAGAAATGGCTTGGAGGTTCAGCTTGGTTGAAAATGCAGAGTATTTGAATTACAATATTCAGCACAAAAATTTGAGCTCAGATGAACAGAGAATGGAGAAGAAGAAGAAGTATACTGCATAGAGAGCTTCGACTTACAGAGAAGAAGAATGACTGAATGAGAGGGAGAGGTAGAGGGAGAGGGAGAGCCAGGGGAGGAGAGCACCAGCTTCAGAGAATCGACGGATTTGAGGGAGATTTTCTTCTTTTCATTTTTATAGAGGAAGGGAAAGGAAAACTGAGCCATTAAATTAATATGTAAGATTTGTATTAATATCATATCATATTTAATTTTTTAGATAGGGGTGCTCGCGGATCGGATCAGATCTAATTTTTAAGAATTCGAGGACCGATTTTTTAATCACGGATTTTTAAAAATGTAATCTATGTCCAATCCATTAGTATACAGTTCAGACACGGATTTAATTTACAAATCACGGATCAGACATGAATTATCCACGGATTATGAACATATTTAAAAAAAATATTTTTATTTCTAAAACTAATGGATCAAACAAAATAGCTACCAAAAATTTTGGGACTATCGAGAAGAGAAGATGAAAATTGCAAAAGAAAAAAGAGATAGGTAATAGAAAGAAAAATCGACTATCAAAAACCAGAAACAAAATAAAACTAAATAGAGATGGCCGGTGTAATATTTTACTTTTTTTTTTTTATATAATTAGTTAATTTGTTTTAAGAAAAATAATAAATAAAATCTCAATTTTTATTAGCTTTATAATTAGTATTATTTTTATTTATTTTTTTTTTCACGGATTGGATCGGATTAATCCATAGATTATAAAATATAATCTGTGTCCGAACTACGAGTCACAGATCGATAATTTTTTAATCCATATCCGAACTACGAATCCACGAACATGCTCTAAATCGTCCGAATCGGATCGGGCTGCACTGAATTTACGGTTTATCGGATTTTTTGAGCAGTCCTATTTTTAGGGTCCACAAAATGGTAAGATTTGTATTTTAGTTTTTATAAATATTATCTAATATTAGGCACACGAAAAATGATCACACATTAATTATTATACTTCCGTTTTTCTAACAAAAAAAAATCATTTAATAGATCATATCAAGTTATCAACAAAATCATACATTACCATAACAAATTACATATAAAAAACTCTATTGAAAATAACTAAACATTACTTTAACAAATGAGATAAAAAATATCTCTTTTATATGCAACATAAAATAGAACTACATTAAAATTATAAGATGATTTATAAGGATATATAAAGATGATTTATCAACTAATTTACATTTTGTTTATCTAAAATATCATTTTATTCTCTGTGGAGTCCCAATTTCCACCTCCTTTAAAAAATGGGTGTTACCTAATAAGTCAGGGTGTAAACGAGTCGAGTCGAGCCGAATATCTTTATAAACGAGCTAAGTTTGTTTAATTTTAACGAGCCCGAGCTCGAGCTCGAGCTGGATCTCGAGTTTAACGAGCTTATAGAGATAAGGTTAGAGTTTGACTCGATAGACTCGACAAATACTATATAAAGCTCAAACTCGGATTTTAAAGCAGTTTTTTATTTATTTTTACTTTTTATAATATTTTGATAAAATTTTATATACTTAAGTAATACTGTTTAATAATATATAATTATAAAAAAATCAAAAAATTCGTTAACTCATTCGACTTGTTAGGCTAGCGAGCTTTTTTACCGAGCTCGAGTTTTTAGAGGTCGAGTTCGAGCTTAACTCGAGCCGAGCTTTTCAAGTTTTTTTTGAGTCGAATCACAAACCGGATACGAGCTGTATCGTCTCATCTACACCTCTACTAATAAGTAATAAATATTTAAAAGGAGGAAGAAAAATTGAAGGGTTGTCGGTGGCATGGAGGTTTCTAAATCAAATAGGACAAAAAAATACATGGAAAGTGTCGAGTGACGTCGCCGTACACTAAAAAAAATTTGCATTATAAATCGTGCAAGCCTTGGCCTTTGTTCGACAAAGGAATTAAATCGATTCCGATATTCTCGATTTTTGGAAAGTGATAGATATATGTATTTTATATGGATAAAACGATATTATTACATTAATGTCATGAAATTAAAAATAATCGGATTTTAAAACTAAGAAGTACGTAAATAAAACAATATATTTTAAATTTTGGATGTTATCATATTTTAGAAGATTATTTTATTATTTTTAAATATGGAAAGAATAGAACTTTAGGATATTGAATCAAGTATTATTCTCTTATTTCTAATAGATATGAGATGAATAACCCTGAAAACTCTGATCTCTATGAAAAATCAATAGAAAAAGGGGGTCCCAATACAATTAAATCTCCTTCAGAAAATAAATAAATAAACAAAATGGTTAATGATAAAGTTTAAATATGATAATTGTTGTATCCTGGCAAATTTAATGTGTGCATTGATAAATTGTTTTTTGTTTTGGAATTTGGTAGCATCAATATCATAGGACCATCATATTTGATATTTTCTATTTTTTTTTTTTCATAGAAAACTAAGAATTCAATTATTAACTTTTGTATGTGGTATCTGTACATCGAAAATTATTAATGAGTAAAGACAAAATTTTCATATTAATATAAAAAAACAAAGAAATCATTGACTCTTTTAAATTTTTTTTAATGGGTATATTTTAATTTTTTAACTTTGAATGGTTTGCTTAATGCGAACTCAAATGTACATACGTAGTATCCAAGGATGTATAAATATGTATGTGATGTGCGGCGATCATTCTCGACTTGGTGGATGGTGGAGTAGCTCACTTGGCTCGAAGAGTTTCCTGCGTTTTAAGTTTCTATTGTTGCCTTCGTCATTTGTCTTGCAGCAGGCCATGACAGACGGCATAACATGCGGAGTGATCGCCTGTCACCCACATGTTAGACAGAAGTTTGCAGACAAGCGTGTTTCTCGCCTGAACGAGAACGGGTGATGCTTAAATAGGTGGGCAACAGGTGGGCCCGTCGCCTGTTGACACGAGGCCTATATATAACCTGCTTTGTTTTGTTTTGGTGGCTAGGGTTTTTAGAGACACACTTGAGACACGTTTTGGGCAATTTTGAGAGGGAGATTTCAGAGATTTTGAGACGACATTCTAGAGGTTGGAGAGAGCATTTGTGAAGGTTCTTTGGCATGAGATTCATCGTTGTTTATTGTCTAGTTTGTCTTATTCTTCTCCTAGGGGTTTGTGCATTATTAGGGTTTGGTTCAAGATTGTTCTTTTTATTTATTGGGGCATTGTGTTTGTTTCCTAACATTGTATTACACTCTCTATTAGTGGATTTGTCTGTTGTTTGATCTCTGTTATGCTCCTTGATTGATCCTATTCCTATAGTTGTTGTTTTGCCGTAATGCTTGATTTCTTATTTCTTCTGCATCTCGGGCTGTTATTTTGATTGCTTCTGTTGCGTGAGGTGGTGTAACGTACACACTGCACTCCTACTTTTTGGTAACCTTGGAGAGCCGAGGTTACAACAAGTGGTATCAGAGCATTGTTTGATGATTTTAGATTTGTTTGTCTTCAGGTTTGTAGTTATTCTAGAGTTTTGCCCAGATTCTGATTTCAGATTTGTTGACCTAGGTTTGTTTGCATTCCTAAAGTGATTTGTGTTGTGTTTTGGCTCTGAATTGTTTTGGTGTGGGATTTGGATTTGGGATACGACGGTTTGGGTTTCTTGAATTTCAAGAAGGGGTTTCTTGATTTTCCTGATTCGATTTGTATTGTGAACCTATTGATGTTTGCAGCATTTGGGATTCGTTTGGAGCTTTGGATTATGTCTATTTGTCCCTTGGTTTATTTGTTGTCCATGACGCCTTATTATTCTATTAGTGTAGATGAGTATAATACTAAGCTCAAGAGGGGGGTGAATTGGGCCCTTTTAAAAATTTAAAACTTTAAACTACTGAACTTAAAAGTAGAAATATCACTGTTCCCAACAGTGTTCCCAACGAAATTAGTTAAGCAAGTAGCATGCAGTTTGGACTCGTGTTCCCATGCGTG
>JAOWBR010166276.1:0-11777 GCA_028571145.1 Dionaea muscipula
GTTCTTCTTTCACTTTTACGCCATCTCCTTCTCATCTCTTTATGAACCATATCACTCAATTTTAACAGCATTTGGTAGGTTTGGACGGTGTTCGGGACTCTTCGGTATGGATTCGGAGGTATCCGGATGTGTTTTGATGGAGTTCTCGCGGAGTGGTTGGAGGAAGCTTTGTGGGCCCCCGCTGCGGTCAGGCGCAGTGAAAAATGACCTGTCGGGCGCCCGACAGTGGAGGATCAGAGTCATCAGACGTCCGACAGGCGTGGTGCAGGCGCCCGTTATGGAGGCTTATTTTTCGGCGTTTTGTGAGACCCAACAGGTGCCCTACAGGTATGGGTCAGACGCCCGTCGTGCTTGTATTCAGTGGGAATATTTATAATTTTGGCAATATTCTTATATTATTTTAGTAGATCTTCTGGAGATTCTCCTTACAGCCTATATATTTGAAGAGGAGTTTGGAGATGAACACCGGAAACATTAAAAGACACGACGTTTGATCCAAGGAAATTTGTCCGTATTGGCTCCGTTTTTTGTTCCTTTCGGATTGGGTAGATAAAGGTTTCACCTTTGGGATCCCTTTGTATTATACTATATTCTGTAAACGCACTTTCGAGTAGATCATTATTTTTGCCATTATTTTTCTTTTTTCCCTTGTTTTCTCTCTATCGTATTGGTTAGCCGATCTTGGGTTTGTTCTTTGGGTTGTTTTCGCTGCGTGGGTGATGTCATATTCGTGTAGCGCTCCCGCCGTTTGTCACAACAGTCTCTAGAAGTAGTTGGGTTCGCCGGACACCTGAGTCATGAAAAAAAAAAAAAAATACTGTTGTGTGTTGCGTGCATGTATCATGTATGTGGTGAGGGATGAGCAGTATATCTTTGCTTTGCCTGCGTTTTTTGCAGGGGGGCGAAGGTAACACTACTGAGCTAATTGTGAGTTTCCAGATTCCTCCATGATTCCCTTCCCTCCCATAGCCGTCAAAGTAGGGATAGGGAAGGACATTGCTAGATCTCATTCTACATCAGTGAAAATCAAGCAATTCAATTCTGTCACTCATCTCTTCGAAATTGTCTATCGGAACACATTACTGGTCAGTCATGCATGCTCATCATAATTTGATCCGATATATATCTGATTCTGATCTTGCTCATGAATCATGATCCGATTAAAGCTAGATAAGAAATTGTGTGCCCGGGGTGCGGTCACTGATTCTTCCTGTAATGATCATAACAACAACCTTAAATCATCCGCTCCGCTATGAAGCGAGCGGAAGAGGTTCAAGCAAATCGATCTGCAGGCCAACTATCCCAGCTTTATCAAAAATATGCTTAGATCACATGTTCTCCTCGGGTTCTGGCTGGTAAGCAGCTAGGAGATTCAGGTTAGATTAATTAATTACAAGTGCTGATCATGAATTGTAATTTTCTTTTCTTTAATTTATTGCTGCAGGGTCTTCCTAAGAAGTTCTGTGCTCGGTCGGTATCTTCCACAGCATGACACCACTGTGGTGTTGGGGGATGAAGATGGAATCAGACATGAAACCAATGCCTAGTGGTGGGATGGAGGGCGTTTTCAATTGCTCATCATCTCAAGGAGGGTGGGTGATGTCGCAGTTTTCCACTTTGACATTAAAGGTGTAGAAACTAGAAACTGTTCAACATATTATCCTGCAGTTGTTTCGAGGTGCATATATAATTAGTTTAGTTGAACTGCACTTATTAGATGATTGGCTTTGTTTGGCATACATTATACTAGTTTGTCTGATAATATCAATCAAGACACGGTGAACATTAAACCCCCTTAAATCAGTTAAAAATAATAATAAATTATTTAAATATTACACCCTTTTGAATCAATTAAAAATAATAATAAATTATTTTTAACTATTTAAGAAAGTAGAGTGGTTATAAGACATAAATTTTTTAAAACTATTTTCTCTCTCTTCTTCCTCTCCCTCTCTCTCTTCCCACTCCCTCTCCTCCTCTCTCTTGTCCACGTTGGACAAATTTTTTTAAAATTCAAACACTCACCTTATTTATATTATACTAGTGAAAATTCGTGCTGATAACGGTTGTAAAATCCCGTTGTCGTCTTGTGCGTCAAGTCTACATCACAAGCTGTTGAATTGGTCAGATCAATTAGATCATGCTGCCTAGATCGCAGGTCAAATCAGTCAGATCCTTCAGAGCAAGTCGCAGGTCGCCAACTTAAAGTCTGAAACCTACAAAATGGTAGCTCGTCAGACAGGGTCCGAGGGTGTTGCTCGGGATCCCTCTCCGATGCCTAAGTCAGTGCGAGCTGGAGATGAATGAAGATCTCAAATATAAAGCAAGAAAGCTATGAGATTTGAAATGTATTGAATCAATTTACCTTGGAGGGTTGGGGTATTTATAGGAAAACTTTACCCATCGAATTCCCATTTTACCCTTCTTCGCATTGCTAGGTGTCGACAAGCTAGCGGAGCCACGTGTCACCTGATTTGCGGTGAGATGCGTTCTCCTCTGAATGGTGCCGTGTGTCGGCCTGTGGTGGTGCCACGTGCGACCTGCGGTCTCCAGACTTCTTAGAGCGTGGCTTATTTTGAGTAACATAATCCACCTGTTGAAAGCAAATAATAATAGGAAAATAGAGTTATTTTTCCCCATCATCACGTGTCTTCGGCACGATAAATATTAAAAAAATACATTTTAATTATAAACCGAACATAGAATTCAAAATATCGACAACATAACAACTATAAATTGTAATTGTTATGAATGTTTATTTAAGATTTTTAAAAAAAATCTGAGACAGGATGAAATGGGAAAAAAAAATCACCACTAAAATGGAAATATGAAAAAAAAAAAGAATTTTATAAAAATATCAATAAAAAGAAATTATTTTTAAAAATATAAAAGAGATGTTATAATTTTTTTTTTCACGCTCTCATCATCACAATATTACTTGCATGTATAACAATAATTAGGATGCCACATGGGATGAAGGGATGCCACATGGGACTACTTAGTCCATATGGGTTAAAGAATTCCCTCTAAATTCAAATCTCGCCCTCATTTATATGATATATATATATATATCAATGAGACAAGCCAAGGGGCTACATCTTCCCATTATGTTCATCTCCCTTTTCACAGGGATGATTGGTTGCGACTTGATATGCAGGATTAAATCAGATTATGCTGAGTGCCCAATTGCCTTGTATGCTTGTAACAACAGTTCTTCATGTTATTTCTTTTTCCTAATTTTTGTTGGATATTTTTCTAACTGTTTATTTATTCCTACGATAAAAGTGACAGGAAGTAGATGTGCTTGTGTTCTTATTGACTGATACTTTATATCGTAAAATGTCCTTTCCTTGTTTCAGATACGAAGCCTGGGTTATATATAACTTCTTGTCCTTGTGCCTGTCATGGGTGGGTGGTCCTGGGGCAGTTGTTCTAAATCTAAATGGCCGGGTTTTGAAGCCATCTCTGTGTCTGATGACATGTTGCTTTCCACCAATGCCGTTGGATGGGTGAGTTATACAGATCTCACATTTGTCTTTTTGTTGTGAATACTGGTGTTATAATTATGATTTGCTTTAAACCTATGCCTTCTTTCTGTCTCAAATCTTATGAGATACCCCCCCCCCCCCAAGCCTTCTTTGTGTCATGCATTCTTTTGCTAAATATTTCATACATGATTCGGAAGGGGATGCTTCCATAATATGTTCCCATACAACTTTTATTGGATATATCTTTATCATTAATCATTTGCTGTTGTAATGATTCAAACTTCAAAGTAGCTGAGTATGCCTCGTGAATGCTTATATATATTATATAGATAATGATAAATTAGCAAAAGCTCAGTGAGGCTTCTTGGCCTGTTGGCCAGAGGTGTCTCATGATGTATTAGACTCTGAGTCTTTTGATTGATTTATCCTAAAGTTGAGCTTTGCATCTTTGCTCATGTTTAGTAAATGCAGTTATCCAGTGCTGTTTTTCCTGCAGGCGTTTTATACGCAGATGCAAACAAGGATGCTTGCAGTTTGTTATTTTGATACCCATCTTAGTTGCTCTGACATTCATACTTTATGCAAAGGGTAAATATGAAGATGGGAATTTCAGCGCCAACCAATCTTACCTCTACCTGACAATTATTTACACCATCTCCTATTCAGTTGCTCTATATGCACTGGCGTTGTTCTATGTGGCATGCAGAGATTTGCTTCAGCCCTTCAACCCTGTCCCCAAGTTCATCTTGATAAAGTCTGTTGTTTTTCTGACATATTGGCAGGTAGATTTTCTTGCTACCACATTATTCTTAAATAGTTTACTCTATGACAGGTTACTGGGAATTTTTCCATTTTTAAGAATATTTGTAAGATCATCAATTTCCAAATATCGGTTGTTGTGTTCACTTGTGCAAACAAAAGTTGGAAGTATTTTGTGAAAGTTGAAGTGTTTGGTTGTTTTGTACATGTATGATGCTTCCCTTCCCGGAGGAGTTGGGTCTTGAAACGAAAGCTTTAACCTAGTCTTCTCAATTGGAAATATTGTCCTAGTTTGTCTGCCGATGGGAAACAAATTCAGGGTAATGGTGAAAAAAATTGACAGAGACTATGACGCTTGATTCTGCATACTTGGGGCTAGTGAAATATGAGCAGGGGTGAATCTAAATGCTAATGAAGTACCATGTAGCAGTGTATCACTGTGGGAAAAAATTAGTTCATTTGATTCTGATTGTTCGTCTTAAAGCCGCCTAGTTGTCTAGTTGAAGCTGTTTCATTTTTAGGCTTATATGAGATTGCTTACCCTGATAGTGATTATCTGTAATGGTATCATGTGATAAATTGATATTGATGTGTGAAAAGGATCCTAAAGCATGAAACGTCTTCCCGTTTTCTTTTTCTTGCTTTAGGGTGTACTGGTTTTTCTTGCTGCCAAGACTGGATTTATAAAAGATGCTGAGGAGGCAGCTGATTTTCAAAATTTCATTGTATGTGTTGAAATGCTCATTGCTGCTCTTGGTCATTTTTATGCATTCCCATACAAGGAGTATGCTGGTGCAAATATTGGTGTATCTTCTGGTTTGACTGGAAGTCTTGCCCATGCAGTAAAGTTGAATGATTTCTATCATGACACAGTTCACCAGGTGAGTTGGAACTCCTGTTTCTCTTCTAGTGAGTGTATTGCAGTGCCTAACTGCCTACCTCATCTTACCTTGGCCTTCACATTGTTTAATTGTGTTAACTGAGCTAGGAGTGTTGGCACTTGGATCAAACTTTTTGAGATATTGGAGATTTTCTCACTCAAGTACTCTTTGATCTGTATCCGAAGTCCCACATAGTGGAGGTTGTGCTTAAATGAATGGATTACTTTAGGACTCTGGGGACAGAACTTAAAGCAAGAGCTCTTCCCCTTTAAGTTCTGTCCCCCGAGTCCTAAAGTAATCCAACATCCACAAGGTCAAGTCTTCAGGGCTGCTTGTGCTGCTAGGGTTGGCCAACTGCAAGCTAACTTGCTAGTTGACTTATTCGGTTCCCGTGATTGTAGGGTTTGCGGGCACCCCGAGGTAGTACGTTAAATTACGGTGATACCCCTCGGATATAAAAAAAAGAAAAGAAAAAAGAGCTATTCCCCTTTGTCTTGGGGCTTCTGCCAAGAGCCTAATGGGTCACAATTTGGAGCGTTCTAGATATGCATCTCTAGTGTTTTTGTTTTGTTTGTAGCTGGTAGAGTATATGGCGTCTCAGCTGCTGATTGCTTCTTGAATGTACTGCAGTTTGCACCAACCTATCATGATTACGTTCTCTACAATCATAGTGAGGGTGAAGAGGGAACGAGGAAGTATCGTTCACGCACATTCGTGCCAACCGGCCAAGAGATGGACGCGGTCAGAAGAAACCGGCACATGGTTGGGGGCAAGCTCGAAGACATACAACTTTCCAGCCAATCAACCTCTCCTTCGAGCACACCCAAGGAGGATCCGAGTGTCACGAATAACTCGGAAAATTCAGAGAGCATGAAGTCCTCCCTTCTTATGGATATGTCGTCCACATCCTTCCCTTATGACATCAATCTCATGGATATTGATATGTCCGACTATCCCGCTAAGGTTCCCGCAGTAAATGAAACTGCGAGCCAGTGATACGAGTACCCCTCCATAGAGAGCTAACATAACAGTTTCAGATGTTGTAAACTTCAAAAACCCATGTAATCCTGTTGATGAGTTATAGTAATAGTGTTGTAGTCCCCTCAAGTTTAATGTTAGTCTATTGGCTTCTCTTGCTGGCCTTGCTTTCACAGGTGGTTTCTTTTTCCACGTTTGGTATGGCATGGGATTTGTGATCCTGCTCTTCCCAGGTAAAGTTCGGGCTAAAGTTGCAAGTTGCATGTCTTTTTTGCTAACAATTTTGCTAGTTGGATTACTTTATGAATTACTTTTCTTGATTAGGAAATATGGGTGAAAGTAGTTATAAGTTCAAGTCTGATTATATTCTAACTCAATGTTAGTTTTTCAAATTTGACGTGTTTCCTCGTCGTGATTTGAATGCCAATGGAGAAAAGGTTCGATTATTTTAATTAGATTAAAACAGTATGTGTTAGGTAGTCGACAATCGGTGTATTATAATTGTCGGATCTTGTGTATATATCGGAGAAGAGGCTCACATGATAATCCAAAATAGCTATCCTTTAGATACATATAATGTAAACATTTGTCATTGTTTCAAGGAAACGTATAATTGTGGTAGTTGATGTTGGGGTATCATTTTCACTAGCCAAAACTTAAAAAATAGTGGATCATTGGCTTTTATTTCTACACGTAATTAACATTCACACCAATCAATTGGATTTTTCCATTGATACTCCTACTCTGTTATCTAGCAAATTAAACAAACAAAACATAGTTTAATGTGTAGCCTTTCTCTCTCTCCTTTTACACATGCCTATCACTATCAACTTTAATTCTTCGAAAATAAAAGTATAGCCAACTTGTTTAGGTGGCTGCACATCACATATATGTTATATGTGGCCTGATTGGATGCTGCACTATGAGGGGGATTGTTTTTGCCCACTCGATTGTGGTGGGGTCATGGTAAGTCCTGGTTCGGCAGATTAAAACGTTTCGCTTTCTTCTCTTTCACGCCCTTTTTCCGGAATAAAAAATATGCATCGGGAGGTGAAATAATATTGCTCGGTATGGAGCTCGCTAAAGCTTATCTGGGCATGAAGGGTCATTTTTTTACCATTTCGCCCCTCCTTATTTTTCTTTTTTAATGTGTTATCCAAACCATCAACTTTTTAATTTTCTTTTATAAACATCACATCAATGTGAATTCATCCTTCGAATATAATATTTTTTTTTATCTTATCCTTTTTCATAACTAATATTTTTCAATTTTTTAGGTGATCGAATCGGCCCATTGTTTATATCCCTCCTCGTATAAAGATGATTGAAGAGTGTTTTTTTTTCCTAACCCTATTCCCTAGCCATGTGTACCAAAGGAATCTCATGGCCAGTATTGTCTCTGACACTCAACTTTCGGTGTTGATTTTTATGAATGGAGATAAATGAGTAGGCCAAGTAAAAATACCCGACTTTAAGGTCAAAATGCCCAAATTTAATATTATTGATAAAATGATAAAAAGGTAAAATAAATTAGTTTAACAAAAGGTCCAAGAAGACCCAATAAAGACAAAGGGTCCAAGAAGGCTCACCATGTACGTGGATCCCGTAGCCTGCTGAGCGGTCAGCTCGCCGAGGCACGATTCCTCGTAGGTCGACATATGGTGCCTATAACTGAGTTGTCAGATCGAATGGGCCGGATTCTTGAAGATAAGACCGACAATTGATAATCCTAATGGGTTGAAATCGGTTCATATAAATATACCCAATATCCAATTCAAAAGGTATCTACAAATTCTTCAACTTTTAACTCTCAAAGTTTACGATTTATATTCCGCTCTATAAGTTACTGATTTAAGCATCAAAGAGAGAATCACAAGACTACTCTGGAACCTTTTCGACAGTTCGATAAACGTGTAGGTTACAGCAGAGTGACGTAATCAACTCACAGAAAAGGACAACGGTATTTCCAACCATTGTCATTGGTAAATTACGAAAGCGGACTAATTATCCTTATTGCAATATGTGAAAGCTTCTCCAACAATGGTTTGCTAGCAATAAACTCAAGAAATCGAGTTTCTCGCATAACGATTTTAGTAAGGAAGTGTTGAATTTCTTAGTAAATTTTGAGATAATTGTGAGTGTATTGTATAATAATAACCTAAGATTTGAGGACAATCAATTTGAAACTCTAATTCTTTGAGAACATCAATAAATCATTGCACAATATTTTCCCCGTTTACATTCTAAATTTCTAATTTATTGCTAAGAGCATTACCAACGATTGATTTTTCCTCCCACACTATTCACACTCTAAATTTCAGTCACTCAAAAAATCATTACATCTCTCTCACTATTTATTCACTCAATTTTCTCAAAACTTCAAAAACTTTATTTAAAACTCTACATTTAAAGTGTACTATACCGATTCTTTAAAAATCATTACACAATACATTCACAATATACTCACAATCTATCCTCAATTTTCCACATACTCTAAATTTTCATTCACAGTTTAAAAATCACTACACAATATTCTCGCTGATCACACAAACTGTAAAAACAATATTTGTGATGCTCTAAAGTTGCCCAACATGCAGAATTGCTGGGACACTGGAGGCAGGCATCATTGAACGTGATTGAAGATACCATGATCTGGATCACATGATTAATTGAACAACTGCCAAAGAGGCATATTCTTGTTGTGCTTGTTGCAGTCAATTCACATGAGTACCTCTCCCACTATATACACATATAAACCATCTGCCTCTCAAGTACATGCTCGAAATGTTTCTGCAAAATCTAGCAGCTGGCACAAGCAGCGGGTACTCGAGGCTTAGTAATCCAGATGATCTGAAGGAATCCTGCAGGCCAAGAAGACAATGGGTGAAGAGAACGAGAAAGAGAACCGGGGGAATAAAGCTATCACGGTGTAGGAAGCTCAGCTGGAAGGCGATTTCATGGACGATGTTGCCCAGAAGAATTGGGAGGATTTGTGCTGACATTGTCAATGTTTTGAGCTTAGAGGGTGGAAGGGTTAATATCCCCTCTATCACCAACTGGGGATTACCAGTTCTATCCCACGGCTCTATCAAGTGCAGAAAGACTGCTGTCATTTCTTACCATGGTAGCATTTTGTATGTTTGATGCTCCTTCGCTATAACTCTCAATTTGCAATGAAATTATTCCATTCCCATCTTCTTTCTACTGAAGATTTTCCTCTGCATTGTCACCATTTGCTCCACCTGTAACTGCACTACCATTTTGAATCATAATCATGGAACCAAGCATTGTTTAATCATAATACAGGACAGGAAGAAATAGACCTAGCTTCCAGCAGTTGCTGTTAAATGTAAAAGCAAAGAACAGATATGTTGTAGGTAGGCATGTGGTGAATTAAGGAGAAACCCACATCGGGAAGGAAAAAGAAATGTTTATATGAAAAAAATATGATGACTATATCACCAATTAGTTAATCACTTTTCGTGGAACAGAGAAGTTAAGCATGCTTGGACTGGAGTAGTCCAGGATGGATGACTTGCTGGAAAGTGCTATCTAAATATGAGTGTGGGTAGTCAATTGTCATTTCAAGCTGGGTTCCCCCTCCCCCCTTCCCTGACCGTCTCCCCGGTCCCCAACAAGATACTTTGCATGGAATCACCTGCACATTTTGCACTGCAGTAATTGTTCTTAACGTGTTATCAGAACAAGTATGACTAAAGATCACAAGTCCGAATCCTGTAATCGTGACCCCATATATTTAACACTTAGTATGAGGAAAGCCAATGCACAGTCCATGTTTTAAGGCCAAAAAGTCATTCGTGTGAGGGGGCGCATTAAGGACCTTTTACCACAAGGTTGATCTTACGATAGAGTTTGTTAACACAAAACTATACAAAACATAGAAACAAGTTACTTGGTTTATCAATATATTCATCTCCAGGCAGTAGTCAACAAGGTTGGATACAAGGTGAGACAGTAAACTGGTAACAGGAATCACAGTATCGATGCTACTTCTACCATGAACACAGCCATGAAAGAGACAAGTTATGACTTATGACTATCCAATGCTGGAAATAAGCTGCAACTCTTAAACTGGTCCTAAGCTGTTTCATTTGATTCTTTAAATTCACATCATTATGTAGCCACCATTGTGTTAGTGTAGAGTATTCTTCATCACACATCTCTGGCTCTTCAAGCATGGTTAAAAGCTTGAACTTAATTATCACAACAAACAATCACCTTTTGTGAATTGGTTCTCAAACTTCTCCAGATCCTCAATATGCCTTCTCTTCATTCTTTCCAGCCTCGAGTTTTCGTCTTTCCTTTCAGCAATAGTTCTCCTTCTATAACAATATATATAAAGTCAATGTGTGGTTTTGTAGCTTGTAAAAACCTTATACAGCTAGGCTAGTGTGCAATGGCTTTCTCTGATCAACCTATATCAGATGCTCCACTCTCTCTAAAATGAAGGATCAATGGAGGGGGGGCAACTTCAAAATGATGGATACTCTATAGCTTAAAATGCCAGCAATTACCAAAATACAAAGTATTTACTATACGCAGAAGATGTAGTGATGCTTGCTGGATCATACAAGTATACAACAAACAAATAGCAGGAGGATAATCTCATGCTCACCAGCAAAGTTTGTAAACATTACAAATCTGAGCATCCAATCCAAGTCAAAGAGGTTCAAAATTGAGCACTTCAAAACTTGAGTATTCCCTGCTACATGCCCATCTCGACCTCTTAGAATCTCGGTTTGGAACATTCACCACATGTTGAACATTCTCCCCTTTGAACCGAACTAAGCTGTCCATGTAAGTAGCCGCGAACAATACATATCGGGGTTGAGCCTTGGTGACATCTTTTATCTGTTGATTATCAACATGATATGATTTCACTCCACCATTTTCTCCAACAAATAGTAATTCGCCATTACCACTGAGATGCAACAATGTCGTGACAAACCCGAAATCTATTACATAGCGACGAGTCCAAGATTCGACAGCACCGTATTCTTCCATCACCCATATGGAGCAGTGACCAAGGAAAGAATCCAACAGAGTCAGACATCCATCAAAAACAACAAGTGATGTCTCCGCCGGCTCAATATCATGATCACAATGAGGCAATTGGATATAATCGAACACCTCGCTCGTCACATTGAATGAGAGAATCTGGTGGTCTTTTCTCCATTTACCAGCAGCAACTTTCATATCAAACCCGATCCAGTGAATAGCCACCCCAAGAAACACCGAAGGGCCCTTGCAATAAAAATAAGGAGCGCCATCCCTGATCCTCCTCCAGCTTCGGGATCTAAGCGAGTAAACCTCGACGAAGACGGCACGATCTCTGTGGAACCTCGGAGGCCTTTTAGAGCATCTGCGGCTTGACAGCACTGATTCACTATCAGTAAACGGGTACACAAAAGCGACCACCTTGTAGTCGTTACTCGATTGATCAAAACCAAGACCAGTTTCCACAAAATCCATTTGCCGGCAGCTACAGGAGGCGAGACCCCGGAGGCGCAGCCATTGACCCAGTGATGGGTTCCAGAGAACAATCCCATACGCGAAGCTGCAGAGGAGAAGCAAGCCGTTGACGTAACCCCCAACCCAAGAGTCGACAAAGATTGGGAAAAGACTCATGTTGGCTCTGAATGTGACCGAG
>JAOWBR010166287.1:0-11776 GCA_028571145.1 Dionaea muscipula
GTGAAAGTGCAATAAGAAACAAATACAAAGTAAATACTTCATATTTCAAAAAAATCTTTTCTTTTAATAAATTGAAATACTTACATGTTCAAAAAGATTCCAATTTCTCTCACAACCTGTAGCACTACAAGTTAGGAAACGAAGCACTAGCTCTTTGGGCTCCTCGAACTTCCCTCTACCTTCAGGTTTAGAACTTAATGCCTAGAGGTACATATACTTAGAGATTAGAGATGGCTAGGACGACGGTCAGGGCTTCGACCTTCTCCTCTTCTTCTCCTCTCTCACTTATCCCTCAAATAAATTATCTCTTCTTTTTTTTTGTTTAATTACAAAATTGTTTACTTTAACCTAAAAAATTTTAGGTAAAAAAAAGTTAAAACCATTGCGCCTAGGCGCGCACGGAGCCTGATCCCCAGGCGCGTGCCCGAGACGCATAGGCGCGCGCCTGATCGAACGCGCCTTGCCTGGGGGTATGCGAGGCGCTCAGGGTGTGCCTTGCGCCTGTGGCGCACCTGAAGGCGTGCCCAAGGCGCGCCTTTTAAAACACTGTCTGAAATAAAAACAACAATCATTACATGCACCGAATTTAATAATGTATGGACAGAAACAGTAGAAGGATATCATTTTACGAGGAAGAAACATGTACCTCTCATTGTTGTCTCCTTTTCCTAAGATGCAAAGAATTGCCTCGAAACATACTCTTTCACTAGGATCCAAGAGAAGTTGAAAGAGAAAAGAGTTGAATTGTGATTTAATATCAAGCCTATCTGGTGTAGAAAATTCAATGTCAGAGTCAACCTTCCCCATGACACAAAGGGATTTTAAGTGAAAAGGGGACAACACTGCTTACCATCAAGAGCTCTGGCTCTTGATATCGTATGACAAAGTCTTGCTAGTGCTACTCTAGCAAGTACATCGTGTAAATGGAGTACATCCTGCAATGCCCCTGCTCAGAAAAACACTCGAATCACAATGTGCACTCCCAGCATGCCAGAAAATCATAGGATGCAAGTTGACACAACCAAGTTTAAAATGCACAAAAAATAGGTTTGAAGAACAAAAGGAAGGATAAGGAAGAAAGAAAGATATCTGAGACAAAAAAAGGGTGTGACTTAAAGGATGCAACAACAATTAAGCCACTCTGAAATAGCTACACTTAGGCAGCTGTCTATTTGATGAAACAAGTGGAACTCCTACAACCTAAAGTTGGGCGAGCCAAAACCAATGTTTCATGGAAAGCAATACATTGGGGTTAAGGAACATGATATACAAAGAAAAAGTAATAACAAAGAAATGTCTGCTGGCAGCAAATATGATGGGAGAGAAGAAACGGTACTGCAAAAATGATGATCATCAGGTTCAGAGGTGTAACCAAAGATTGGTTATGGCTATTTATTTTGTGGTCCCTGATCGGAGATGATGACAAGATTAGGGAAAACAAGTGACATGAATTATATAGATGTGTGGTTTTGTATGTTTGTGTGCACGTGTACACTGTAAGTTCATATGGATGAATGTATATGTACGTGATTGCAGTAAATTCATGTAAATATACCTCCTGGGGATGCAAGCTTCCCTGCAAACAAAGGAAAATCAAAATACCCAAATGTGAGATAAATGAAAGATGTAAACTTCTTCAAGAAAATTCAAGAATGACAAAACAATGAATGCAAATAACTCGGTTATCTACCAAAAGCTCAATGCATATGCATCTCGCCTTTTTTTCACCCAAGAAGGGAGGAAACAAACACAAAATCCTAGTGTGGAATAGTACATCATCGCAGCATAAGCATTCATCTACAGCATTCAAACCTCAAAGGGGGTAAAGTCAACAGAGGAGCAGCTTCAATGGCCCAAAGTTGAACCAGTGTTTCAACTTCTATCTGACTATAAATAGAATGAGAGGAACCTAAAATATAAACCATAATTAGGTGGACTAAAAAGAAAACGCTTTTTCCCCATGCTGTAACTTTATTTTATTTTTCCTTCAATAGTTTCTCCAATGTTTTCTTCTTAACAAAAGAAAACTAACCATTTTCATCAGGACTACCAGCCATCTGACTCCCTCACTATCGTCTTCTTTGATTTTTTAAAAAACTAATAAGAATACATAGAAAAATAAATCCTTTGGGTTTATGTCAAATTACAAAGCCACTCCCCCCAACCCCACACCAGCCCCTCCCCTCACAGTTCATTAATTTATCACAACTAAAAGCCTATGCCTCCTCCCTCATAATATCAACATTATACTATCTTGTCCATTCAGCAGCGCATCACCCTTCACACTTCACATAGGAGCTATGGTAACAACTCAAAATTGTACCTGACTTTTTCGTCCTATCTGCATTACACTGCCTTTTTGCATGGGAGCTCAGCAGGGAACAAATATCAACCATGGTAATCCACAATAACTACAATAAGGTTGCATGGATACATCTAGCTGATGGTATCTTCTCCACTAAGCAAGTATTACTTTCTCACTTCTCATATCCATCCTGAATTTCTCTACTCCAGCTTTCCCAACAAACCATGGGTAGGGGGGGGGGGGAGAAGAGAAGTGCTAAAGTAGATTCTCTGGTGCTCAAGATAAATGGGTGTAAAATTCCTTGTTAAAACCTTCAGTTGTTCTACCTCGAAGAAGTGCCTTCAATATACAGGGAATCGGCTCTCACCTTTGGACTCCATATCAATATTGACTACATAATTAGGCTAACACATTCTAGCCTGTGGTTGCTCCAATTCCACACCAGGCATGCAACTGCAGATGCATCTGCATAGTCTCTACATTGTTTTACCCCATAATCAACATGACAGTTAAATAAACCAAGCCATAGACATCAAACAATCATTTCTTATCTAACAAAATTGTTGGCAGGCATCACACTTCATTAGATCTTTTCCTTCCACTGAAATTTCTATACGTCGCAAGTCTCGATCCACAGTTAAAAATCTATGTCACCACTTCTTTATTAACCTACTAATAGTTTTCTAATGAGAAAAACTCCAACTCACTAATGCACATAGTGACAGTTTGAGCAAGCTCCCTCTCAGTGATCCTACAACATTCATCCACAATAGGATGCAATGGAAGAACTAAGGACGCAATTGCAACTGATTCATCCAATCACAAGCAAAGCAACCTTCCAACCCTTGTTTCTGATGCAAGACAAAACTTCATTTAGTAATCTAACCAGTATTTGGACCTTTTCAATCAAGTATTTCTCAGACTTTTTCGAAGTTAGACACAATTGAGCTATAACTATTAATAGAGATTTTTGTTAAAGTATAAAACCATTTTATTAACCTCATACCATAAGCTTGAACTTATAGTAAAGTTGATTGTTTAATATGGTATCAAAATCAGTTTGATCAAATAGTCATGAGTTCGAATCTTATGACCCTTAATTGTCATTATTGTTGTTGTTGCTTATATGAATCTGTTTATAGTCCACATTTCAAGCCCAGTGGGCTTTCACGTCAGGTGGAGTGTTAAAGTAAAAGCCATTTCCTCAATCTCTTACCATAAGCTTTAGTTTTTGGTAGAATTGGTTCCAAAGCAACCAAGTGGACAAGAGTTCAAATCTTATTTCCCCAATTATCAGTATTGTTGTTTGTGGACCTTATGTATAGTCAACGTTTGACTTTCACATAAGAGGACGTGTTAAATTGTCTCGAGCTTTTGGTAGAGTCGATTCATCAACATGGTATCACAACACATGTGACCGAACGTCACAAATTTGAATCATGTTACCCCTAATTGTTATCATCAATGTTATTACTTGTTATGAGTTACTTGGATATTTGGGCTTCTTTAAGTTTAGGGCGTATTTGATTCTCGGTTTTGCGACGTCGGATAGTCCTACATATCCGGGATGGATTATTATCCATTGTTTGGTGTGTAAAATAAACTCCGGAGTACAACAAATCCAACAAAAACGCTGGATATGGAGTAACTACTCCCCCCTAGTTACTCCATATCCCACCCGTTGGGTTCATCGTGGCCAGATTAAATTACGATTTTTATGGCCAGATTCAATGTGGCCAGATTCAACTACGATTTCATGACCAAATTTTTATGGCAGAATTTTTATCATCGATTTTTGTGGCCAGATTCAACTGCGATTTCGTGGCCAGATTCAACTGCGATTTTTTTATCATCGATTTTGTGGCCAAATTTTATAGATTCGGAGCTAGAGTTCGACTGCGATTTTTTATTTTTGTTCGTTGACTAAGATTAGGGTTCATGATTTTCGATTATTAGGGTTCATCGATTCTAGGGTTACGATTCTAGTGCTCGTGGGTTGCAATTCATTGACTTCGGTTTTGTTCGATTTTGTTCATGACAGAATTAGGGTTCATTGATGTTGTTCATTCCTCGGCTTCGGTTTTGCAATTCATCAACTTTGATTAAGGTTCTTGATTTTGATTTGTTCCATTTTGATTATGATTTTCGATTAGGGTTCTTTGAAATTGGAAGATGAACAGTACTCTTTGATTAGGGTTCCTCGAAATTGGAAATGAACAGTACTCTTTGATACCACATTTGGGACAAAAAAAAATTATCCGACAAATTATATTTGCAAAACAAACATCTTTGGAAAAACAACACCTTGGATAACTAATCTCTCATTATTACAATCATTCTCCTTATCCCTCATTACTCCATATCCCTTATTTTTCAATCTTGCAATCAAACACACCCTTAATGTAACGGCTCATTATGGAGGCCCATCTTTGAGTTATAAATAACATGCGTAGTTTCTTTGAGGCTACGTCTTCACATTATTTATGTCTCTTTTAACAAACCCTAGGCCACCACAAACCCTAAGTAGCCGTCATCGACCAACCGCTGCCCATCCTCCATCGCCCAGGCTGAAAGTACACCGACGAAGGTGTATTTTCGTTCTTTGACACTATAGGGCTGTAGAGTACGTTGGGTCGGTTATTCCATTCCGATCGTTTCATCGTCCAACGCCGCATGCACCTTTAAACACCGCCGTTTCATTCTGTCTTTCGCCACACGCCCCACCACATGCCGCCGCACGGATCCTCCACGCATCGCCTACTACCATTTTTGCACCCCAGAGACAAAATGTTCTCCTTGACGTTCTAGTTCTTCTACCCTTATATATTTGTCTTCTTTGGTTGAGTTTTTACCTTGCTCTAATTTAATTTATGTTCAAAGCACTTATTCGTTAATGTGGTGATAGAGTTTTATGTTCTCAATCTTGGGTGCCCTAGGTGGAGATTAATTTATGTTGCCTGTCTATTGTACACGGGATGGTTCCTTCTTCTCGAGACCGAAGGGCAACTGTTAGTGGTGGCCGGGTTGTTTGTTGGCATTGCGGTTCTAAGGGACATATGTGTGCTCATTGTTAGAAATTATATGGTCGGCCTTCTCGTGCTCCATCTTTCAACGGCGAATTCTATTGGTAGAGGTCGTCTTACATCCGGAGGAATCTATGTATTGGAGAGTGATCCCTCCATTGTTGTTTGTCCCGACGTTTGATCTTCCATTCTTGACCTTCACTGCCATCTTGGACATCCCACTCTTTCTAGTCTTACGCAGTTATGCCTTAAGGCTAATTCCTTGTCCTGATTATTCTGTGAAACATGCCTGTTTGTCAAGCAACATCGAGCCACGTATTAACCTCGGGTCAACTCCTGAGCTATGACTCCTTTTGGGGGCCTTTTCCAGTCCAATCTCGCTCTAGCTTTCACTATTTTGTCACCATTGTTGATGATTATTTTCGCATGATATGATTGTATTTGTTAAAGTCTCACTCTTACACTATTCTTTGTGTATACTGTCTTTTGTGCTGAGATCCAAACGCAATTCTATGTACCTATCCGTATTCTTTATCTGAAGCTCTCTCTTCTCCACTCATTTTACTACCTTATGAGTCAGCATAGCATCTTTCGTCAATCTTCCTGTCCAGATATCCCCTCCTCAAAATGGGGTTGTTGAAAAGAAAAATCATCATCTCCACCAGATCTACCATTAGTTTCTCCTTCTCTTACGGTCTACGTTCGTGGTCCTCGTTTTATATTTTCATGGCCCTCCTCCACTCTCGAGTCGACTCTCCCTCGTCTAGACTCATCGTCACCACTTATGGATCACTCTTCCCCTCTTGCTCCTTCACCGTCTGATCTTGAAGTTTTCATTGCTTTTCAGAAAGGTCGGCATAGTTGTGCTACTTACTCTTTATCTTCCCATATATCATATCGGTTGGTGTCTCTTCTTCCATATAGGTCTTTGTTTCTACTTTGGATTCTATATTTGTTCCTCAGATGTTATCTTAGGCCTTGTCTTCTCCTGATTGGCGACAAACTATGGTTGAGAAGATGCAAGCTCTCGAGGGTAATCAAACATGGGATCTAGTACCCTTGCCTTCGAGGAAATAAGGCTAATTAAGATTCACTTTCACAGCAAAGACCCACTTACCACCAATAACCTTCTTCCCATGAGATAAGGGAACAAGATCTCAGGTCTAATTAGCCTCAAGGGTCTCCATCTCTTCACACATGTCTGCTGCCACCTCGGGGAAGAGAGAGCTTCGGATAAAGACCGAGGAACAGATACAGAGTCCAAAGCAAAGACAAATGCTTGTAATGAAGATACCCCCAGCATAAGAGATAAGCAGACATAGGATATATAGCACAACTACGCTGACCCTTTCACAAGACAATCGGAAGATCTAAATCAGAGGGTGGAGAGGACGTAGGAGCAGCCGGAGATGAAGCCATAGTAGAAGGTAAAGGATCAGAATCAAAGTAGTCGGCATAGGAGCAACAAGAGGGGGAGAAGAAGACTCATCTAGATGGTCCAACTAATCAATAACGACTTGACGTGGGCGACGGGCATATACCCGAAGAGGAGGGGCGGGCAATGGATCAGGTGTAGAAGCCGAAACAGGTGATGATGACTATAAAATCGTAACCAACTCGTAGACGAGAAGATCATTCACAGAAGAGGATGACTCAGATGGTGACCCAAGTGAAGGTGAAGAAGAGCTAAAAGAAGTAGGCTCATCAAATACAATATCAGCAGAAATACATAATCGTCCCAACTCGGGAGAGTAGCACCGATACCCCTTCTGCGTGCGAGAATATCCTAGAAAAATGCACTTCAAGACTTAGGATCTAACTTTGTAAGATATGGTCAAATATCTCGAACATAACACACACAGTCAAAGACACAAAGGGGCATAGAATGGAGTAACTTGTCAGAAAATAATACACTAAAGGATATCTCACCCTGAACAACAGACAATGGCACCCGATTTATCAAGTATACGACAGTCACACTACTTCACTGCAAAACAACTTCGACACAATCGTATGGAACATAAGAGCTCTGGTCACCTCCAACAAATGACGATTCTTCTGCTCCACAGGCCATTCTGAGGAGGGATATCAGGACAAGAAGATTGATGAATAATACCATGCTGAGTCATGAAAGCTGTAAACTGAGAGGAGTACTCACGAGCATTATCACTTCGGAGCATACGAACGGAGACAAAGAACTGTGTACGAATCTCAGTACAAAAGTCAGAGAAAACATAAAACTCACCACAAAACCTTAACAAGTATAACAAAGTCATACAGAAATAGTCATCCACGAAGGACATGAAATAGCGGAAGCCTGCACGAGATTGGACCGGACAAGGCCCCCAGATATCAAAACGAACCAATTCAAAAGGAGCAGAAGCCCATGTATCATTCCGAAATAGATATGTGGTTGTATGATGCTTAGCAAACTGGCAAAACTCACAAAATAATCGAGACACTGATCGAGCCTCGGGGCAAACTGTCTTGAGGCTAGAAAGAAAAAGGATGACCAAGACGATTATGGAGATCAAGAATAGTGGGAGAAACCCTGGAACAAGTCATATTGAATGAATCAACGTCCAATACATAAAGCCCTCCTAAGGAACAACGACCTCTACTAAGAAGTGTTCCTGTCGAAAGATCATGAATCTCACAAGAACTAGCGCAGAAGACAACATGACAATTGTGAGTCCAAGCCAACGCACTAACAGATAACAGATTAAAGGAAAGATCAGGCATATAGAGAACTAAAGAAAGGGTCGAGGTAGGAGTAATGGGAACTGTCCCTACTCCTCGAATTGATACATAAGAGTCATTAGCAACTCGTACATCAAGATATAAGAAAGTATAAGAGTACTCATGCAACAGATGGATAGAACCAGTCATGTGATCGGATGCTCCTGAATCAATAATTCAGTCTCGAGAAGAAGCGGACACATATATCGCTCAGTGAACTGACGGGACCGACTAAACGGAAACGGCCAATGAAGGAACAGAAAGAGGATGAACCCGCTGAGCCTGATCCGTGCAACAGGGAATAGTAGGAGGGTGGCCATGTAAGTGCCAACACCTTTGGCGTACATGACCTGTACATCCACAATGCCAACAAATAGTGCCTCAACCCCTAACAGAAGAAGGCATCCCTCAATCCAAAGAAATTAAGCACATCAACAACGGAAGGGAAGGAGAATCGAGTAATCAACTTCCACGAGCATCACAATCACCGCACCAATCGTCATAAAACCAAAACCAACATGTAGCACAAATGCTAGAGAAATCCAGCAGGTATAGGGCAAGAACTCCAATGATCACGAGAAATAGCACCAAACAGAGAAGCAAGTATCGGATCAGATCCAACGAGAAATAGCAAACTAAATGATCCCTTAAATGATGAAACGAGGAATCAAACATATCTCAACGACGAACCAAGCGAAGAATGAAGCAACCGATCGATAATAAGAGTAAAACATAACGAGCATAGCACAATCAATCCTTAAAAACTCATGGAAATAGATGGAATTAGCAAAGTCCATAGGAGGAGAAAGTGATCACATGGACGAGGGCATAAAACTTCCCGGAGGAAATCGCGCCAACACGTGAGGCGCGTGAGGCGGTGCATGACACCCACGCTCGGTGGGAAGAGGTGGCGTGTGCGGGTGTGTGGACCGGCGGCAGGTGAAGCGGCCAAGTAGGTGGCGGGCAACTCGTCATTCTCTACCACCCTCAGTCGTCAAAAGCTGAAGAAAACCACGATAGGTGGTTTAAAACGTCGAATACATGCGGTGGTCGGCTGTGTCTGGGCGACTCTGGGCTGTCGAAGCATTGTCCACCGGTGGGTCACCCACCACGGTGTGCTCCAGCCTCTAGGCCGGTGGTGGTGTGGCGATGATGTGTTGGTGTTTGCTAGCGGCTAGGGTTTCAGCAGAGAAAGCAAAAGAAATGAAAGGGGAAAACAGCCACTAAGCTTTGATACCATGTAGAAAGAGTGAATGGAAAATCTTACATTTCTTCATTGATAAAAGAGTTTATATACTACAAGTGTCAAATACCCAAACAACTCTTAATAAACTAAAACTCATAACTCACAACAGGATACAATATCCTATGACCAATCATTAGCCCAGGTTCCCCGACCAACCAGACAAGTCCTATGCTCCATTATAAATGACCAAACAGTTTCCTACTTAGGCTCTTAAATGTCAATACCCGGTGTGCAAGCATTTTCCAGCTAGTGCGGGGTTAAGTATATATAGTCTTACCCTTGCAATTTTGAAAAGACGCTGATTCCACACCTTGAATCCGTGCGAGTAGCACCGATGAAGTGGAGCAACTTAGTCTCTCCAAAAATAGACTAAATCCAGCTACTTATGCTCTTAAATAGACTAAATTCTGCTTTTACCCCAAGCGGTCTAGAATTAAACAAGATTAACTAGTACAGGTTTGTTGGAGTACTTTCCAGAGAAGGAAAAATAGGGCACAGAAAAGGATTCTTGTTATTTTCCTTTCCTTTTAATTTTGGGTTTGACTAAAGCAAGTACAACACCAAAATACAAGTCAAATACCTAATGCCATCGCAACTGCATAGGGATCTTTAGTTGCAAGCTCACAAATTATCTCCAAAGAATGTCTCACAGCAACAGGATCTGCAAAAGAAATCCTGCAGAGAAGCTCACTTTCAGTCAACACAGCAAGTCCCAGCTATGTGAACTGCAGTAAAAGAAAGGATAGGAAAGAGGAAACAAAAAGGAGAAGGCTCACAACCAAACATACTTAAAGCTGGTACACCCATATTTTAAAAAAAGGTGGGATTGCTTCCAGTAAGTTTGGTTGGTCTATAAGCTAAGAGTAGTTTGCTTGTATGTTATATAAGTAGATAACTTAAGTAGTGAGCCAGCAAGTAAGGATATGAGTCTGTAGTCAAGCAGAACAAACAAACAAACAACAAATACAAAACAAAGAAAAAGTAAATTACAAAAGAGATACCCCTGCACAGCACGATTAAGGAATGCTGGATTGCCTGGATCTAGAGGGAGTCGTCTTAGAGCACTGAGAGCAGCATATTGCAAATTACTTTGGATAATGAACTGCAAATTAAATGTGCAAAGTATCATTCAATTTCTTCCCCATCATAGAAACTTTTGGGAAAATGACAAAATCAGGTTGAGTTAGACAGCAATGTATAATCCAATCGTATGATCTCAGTCACAAAATAAAGAGCCTCGACCATGAGAATTTTCAGTTTTTTTAACTTATCACAAGACACCCTAATTTTATATTTACACCCATCACTTTTAATAAGTTATCATTCACCCTTTATGGAATAGAATTGGGAATTACAGAAAGAGTGAATGGGAAGTCTTGACTTGTTCAATTACTCAAAGGGATATATATAATATAATATATAATACAAGACGAAATATCTAAAATACCATTTTCTCACAACAATCTCCTTCAAATTGGAACATAGATATTTATCATGCCGATCTTATTACATATGTAATCAACCCAGTTTCCTAAAAGAGATTTAGTAAGGATATACTTCAACTTGATATCTCCAGCTTGCAGCTTGTTCACTGGTTTTCGCATGCTTCAACTTGATATCTTCAACTTAAAGCTTCTCTCTTACAAAATGACAATCAACCTCAATATGTTTAGTCCGCTTATAAAAGACTGGATTTGATACAATATAAATGGCAGTTTGATTATCACACCATAACTGACGAGCTGAGAGGCTGGATATCTCAACTTATCAAGTAGCTATCGAAGAAAGGTGACATCACTGGTCAAATATACAAATTCACGATACTCTGATTCTACACTAGAGCGGGCAACAACAAGTAGCTTTTTACTCTTCCATGAGACTAGGTTTTCACCCACAAACACACAATAGTCAATCGTGGCCTTCCTACCAAAAGGTGAACCAACCCAATCAACATCAGAAAATCCTTCTATCCGACGATGCTTATGATCGCTGTATAACAAGCCTTTACTTGGATGTATATATCTGAGAATTGTTAGTATTTGCATGTTTGGCATGTTAATCCTTATTTTGATGATGATCATTAATTATGATGAAAACATATTTCACTTATCCTTAATCACTTCATTAAGGATCATTAATCACTTTTTCATCTTAGCCATTTTCTTATGGATCATACATCAAGCATGAATCTCATCATACATACATTCACTAGCTTGATATACATCATATGAGAACATGAGGAGATTAGATTTCATGATTTATATCACACTTCTATATTTCTCTTCATTAACATATCTCATAATTGTTTTTCATACATGCTATATTTTGTTCCTATGATTCTATCTCATCCATTAACACTCCAACAAGTCATAATTGATGTTTATAATGTGTTGGAATTGGGTTTGATACATATATGCATGTATTGGATGATTTAGCCCGTTAAAATTTCGTTCTGCAGCTGTT
>JAOWBR010166298.1:9985-20876 GCA_028571145.1 Dionaea muscipula
AGTGGTCAACCGCATACCAACTACAATTAAAGAATAATAAGGGAAACATAAAGAGACAGAATAAAAAGCTTATGTAAACCACAAGCAATCATGAAAGTTGCATTGCTTCACATGAACCACCTATTGGCTGTAATAGGGGAATCTGGATTTGCTTCTCTGGGCATCAGTTCCGTTCCCCTGCCTTCGCTGATCATTTTCGAAGCCATGTCAATCATGCCAGCTGTTTCTGGAAGAGTTGCTCTATATTCGCGATCACTAATTGGAGCCTGAAATTTAATGTCAAAATCAGCAATGTGTAGTCAGGCTATTATCTTCATGTATCCAATTCTCCCAGCAGAATGCATGCATATGTGGCGACGTCAGATGCTCAAATAACCCAGACCTTGCTATGAGACTGAATAGAGCATTTACGATTTTGAAAATAAATACATAACAAAACATAAGGGTTCTGCTTGTGAGTGGGAGAGAACTACAGTTAATGTTTAGGCAACCCACTAATGGAAAGGAATACCTAATTGCAGATTCCTATTTCCTTAGAAAATCATATGGATTTTGGGATGAAAGTGAAAGCACTCAATGAGAAAGAAACTACATACATCAGGGACATGAGGGGCATCAGGTATGTTTCACATTTGCTTGGATTAATGCTAGAAGAAGGGCTTCTCAACCAGATAGATCATTGATCCATTGTGTTGTTTGTAGAATAGAGCATTTGAAAGAAGGTCATTTTAGGTATCTTGCCTTATACTATATATATATTCCCTTGAGTAATGAAAATTAATGAGAATTTTTACCCTTTCACTCATTCAACATGGTATCAGAGCCACTAGAGGAGTTAGGACAAACACCCACCAAAACTAGTAAACACCACAAAAACGACCACCACCCTCTGCAACCACCGTCCTCCAACCACTGTCCAGAGCCGCCGCCACTGTCATCAGAGAGCCCAGAGACTGGCGACCACACGGGGGCTAGTCCCAGCCTCCGACAACTACCCCACGCAACCGCCATCTCTTTTCTTTCCTTCCCGCGGCGGCGCCAGGCGCAGAAACCAGATTTCGGCCATGATTTTTCATGGTTTTACCTCATGAACCGATAGATCTCTTCCCGATTTCCATTCTGTTTTGACCGGCCTTCGTTTCTCTCAATCACGTGCCCACATGCGTCGTCCCTCTCCTCTTGCGTGTGGGCCTCACGCGCCGGCGACACTTTCACGTGCCGCCACGCGCCACCACCTTGGGCTGGAATTCCGCTTTCTTCTCCACTTCATGCTGATCCACTTTTCCTCTTG
The DNA here is from genome assembly GCA_028571145.1 of Dionaea muscipula. NCBI lineage: Eukaryota > Viridiplantae > Streptophyta > Magnoliopsida > Caryophyllales > Droseraceae > Dionaea > Dionaea muscipula. The sequence goes on from JAOWBR010166298.1 coordinate 11,277, forward strand.
CGTCCATTGCTGATTCTTGCTATTTCCAAGTGTTTTTTGAATGTTGAAGTTCCTCCTATGGTTTGCTTGTCCCTTCTCTTCGGACTGCGGTGGTGAATGCTTATTCTTCTGATTGAGAGTGTGCTTCTATGCTTGTTGGATTCTTATGGGCTTCGTTATATTGGTGCACTTAATGTGTTCGGCAATTCAATTTCTTCGATTGCTCTATTGATTAAAGTTTGTCTTCGGTTCTTATGTGATTCATTACTTTGGATTGAGAGATGCCTCCTTCCGTCAGTGGTCGAGATATTATGTGTTGGCATTGTGGTCGTACGAGTCATACCTATCGCCGGTGTTGGCAGCTACATCGTCATTCCTCTTATATTCCTTGTGGCATGAACCAGGGTGAGCAAGACTCTCCATCGTATGTTCTTTCCTCGGCCACTTTTGTTCAGTCTTTCCCGTTCGTTTAGTCCGTTGCTTATGTATCTACTTCTCGAGATTGGATTCTTGATTCGGGAGCATCCGATCATATGACTGGCTCTCTCCGTCTGCTGCATGAGTACTCTTCTACGTCCTTCTATCTTGATATTCAAGTTACAGACGGTTCTTATATATCGGTTAGAGGCATGGGGACGGTTGCCCTGACTCCTACATTGACCTTCTCTTCGGTTCTCTATTTACCTGATCTCCCATTCAATCTATTACCTGTGAGTGTGTTGACTCGGATTCATCATTGTCGTGTTTTGTTCTATGCTAGCTCTTGTGAGATTCAGGACCTTTCGACGGGAACTCTTCTTGGTCGAGGTCGTCGTGCCTCAGACGGACATTATATATTGGATGTTTGTTCCCCTAATTTGCCTTGTTCAAGGGTTTTCTCTCCTATTATTGACCTTCATAATCGTCTGGGTCACCCGTCTCTCTCAAACCTTAAGAGACTCTACCCCGAGGCTCAATCCGTGTACCGATTATTTTGTGAGTCTTGTCAGTTTATCAAGCATCATAGAGCCACATATTTGCCTCGGAGTGATACATAGGCTTCTGGTCCGTTTAAGTTGGTGCATTTTGATATCTGGGGATCGTGCCTGATCCAATCTCGTGCAGGATTTCGTTACTTTGTGACCTTTGTGGATGACCATTCACGTATGAGTTGACTATATCTATTGCGATCTCGTGATGAGCTGTTTTCTGTCTTTTCCACCTTCTATGTTGAGATTTATACACAATTTTCTCTTCCTATCCGTATACTTCGGAGTGATAATGCTCGTGAGTATTTCTTATCTCAGTTTACAACATTCATGACTCGACATGGTATTATTCATCAATTTTCTTATCCCGACACCCCTCCTCAGAATGGGGTTACGGAGCGCAAGAACGATCATTTATTAGAGGTGACTCGCGCTCTTATATTCCAGATTGGGGTGCCTAAGCTATTCTGGAGTGAGGCAGTCTTGACTGCTACGTATTTGATCAATCGGATGCTGTTATCTGTTCTTTAGGGGGAGATCCACTACCGAGTGTTATTCCCTCATTAGCCTCTGCATCCATTACCTCTGCGGATCTTCGAGTGTACATGTTATATACGAGATATTCGACCTGGTCTTTTCAAGCTTGATCCTAGATCCCTGCAATGTATCTTTTTGGGCTACTCCCGCACACAGAAGGGATATCGGTATTATTCTCCTGATTTACAGCGTTTCTGCATCTTTGTCGATGTTGTGTTTGATGAGGCTACACTGTTTGCTTCTTCCTCTCCTTCACCTAGAGCACCATCAGACTCTTCATCCGTGAATGATATTCTTGTCCATGAGTTGGTTTCGGGCGCATCAGTTCCTCCACCCGTTCCTCCACCGGTTTCTCCGCCAGCTCCTCCTTCATCTGATCTACTGGCTCCTCTGCCTCTTCAGGTTCATATACGCGACCATCATCCTGTTATTTCTTGGGGTTCCACAGTTGTTCCTGAGCCTCCCAGAGATTCTCCTGCTCCCGCACCTACTCCTACTCCTGTGTCATTGGAGTCTTCCCATGATTCTCCATCCTCAGATTTGGATGTTCCTATTGCCCTGCGCAAGGGTCACCGTAGTTGTACTATGTAGCCCATGGCTGCCCATATCTCTTATGTTGGTGTTTCACCTAAGTTGCGGGCTTTCATCTTTGTTCTTGACTCCCTTTCCATTCCTCGATCGTTGTCTAAGGCCCTTTCTTCCCCTGGTTGGAAGCGGGCTATGGTTGAGGAGATGGAGGCCCTTGAGGCCAATCAGACATGGAATCTAGTTCCTTTACCTGCGGGCAAGACAACTATTGGCTGTAAATGAGTTTATGTAGTCAAGGTCCACCCTGATGGCTCTATGGCCAGTTTTAAGGTATGTCCGATTGCCAAAGGGTATGCACATTTTTACGACGTTGACTATACTGACACTTTTTCTCCGGTTGCCAAGATGACATCCGTTCGGCTCCTCATTTCATTGGCCGCCTCTTGCTCTTGGCCGTTACATCAGCCATGGTGATTTACAGGAGAAAATCTATTTGGAGCAACCTCCCGGGTTTGTTACTCAAGGAGAATCTAGACATGTTTGCCAGTTAAAGAAGTCTTTATATGGCTTGAAGCAATCTCCCCGAGCCTAATTTGGGAGATTCAGCTATGTGGTCTTGGAGTTTGGCATGCAGAGATCGGCAAAGTATCACTCAATCTTCTATAGACATTCTAGTGCTGGCACTATCTTCTTAGTTGTCTATGTGGATGATATCATTGTTATTGGGAGTGATAGTATGGGGATTACTTCCCTGAAGCTATTCCTTCAGGGTCAATTTCAAACAAAGGATCTTAGACCGTTTAAGTATTTTCTGGGAATTGAGGTGGCTAGCTGCAAGCGTGGTATCTTTCTATCCCAGTGCAAGTATGCGCTTGATCTGCTCCGAGATACAGACATGATGGTTGCAAAACCCAATGACACTCCCATGCTTCTTGGAGTGAAGCTTGCACCTGAAGAAGGTGCAGTGTTTGATAACCCAGAGAGATACAAACGGTTGGTGGGGAAGCTGAATTACCTCACCATTACTCGTTTTGATATGAGCGTTGTGAGTCATCTTATGTCTGACCCTCACACTCCCCATTGGGAAGCAACATTACATATCCATAAGTATATCAAGAGACACCCTAATCGTGGCTTATTGTACAGTGATCATGGACATTGTCGTATAGAGGGGTTTTCAGATGCAGACTGGACAAACTCTCCGTCTGACCGAAGATCTACTACTAGTTATTGTGTTTTTGTTTGTGGAAATTTAGTCTCATGGAAGAGTAAGAAACAGTCAGTTGTTACCCGATCTTCGGCAATTACTTGATGAGTTGGGATATCCATCCCCCCGACCTACTCAGATATTGTGTGATAATCTAGCTGTCATTCATATTGCCTCCAATCCAGTCTTTTATGAGCGGACTAAACATATCGAAATAGATTGTCATTTTGTGAGAGAGAATCTGCAAGCTGGAGATATTGATTTGAAGCATGTGAAGACTAATAAACAACTCGGTGATATTCTTACTAAATCACTTTCGGGAAATCGAGTTAATTATATATGTAACAAGTTGGACATGATCAATATCTATACTCCAACTTGAAGGGGAGTGTTATTGGTAGAATAGAGCATTTGAGAGAAGGGCATTTTGGGTATTTTGTAGACACACAGACACACACACACACACATACATATATATGCATGTATGCATGCATGTATTCCCTTAGTAATGAAAATTAATGAGAATTTTTACCCTTTCACTCATTCAACATATTGAATAGGTTATACCTGCAAAATGGCTGCACGAACAGCCCTAGAGCACGCTGCATTTGTTCGCATGTAGTGCACGATATCCTGAATATGTTGCCAGCAAAAAGAATATAAACAACTTGAGCAAATAGGATCAAGGTACAAATTTTCTTGTCTTTTTCTTTTACCAGAATAATTTTAGTATAAACTACTATGATGACGAAAAGTGGCAGTGACAAAATAACACATATACCTGACATCCAGTACTATGCCCAAGTAGCACCACACCCTCAGAGGCTTCCTTGTTAATCAAGTAACTTATCAACTGATCAAGCTCTGTTGCATCCTTTAAGGAACAAATTCAACAGATGCATCTCACTTACACCAGATAGGAACAAAACAAATATAAGTGAATCACTAGGAAATTCTGTATATGAACAACAAAAAATGAGGGAAGCCATGAGATCTAAACAAACAGATCAGTAAGCAGGTGGCTGGACCAGAAAAAAAGTAGCAAAACGGTAGCAAACAAACAAATTCTTCTGCCAATACAGGCGCTGCATGGATTTGTCAACAGCAGTTAGAAGCATAGAATTCCATAAATTGAACAAGTTCTCTAAATTGAGGTCAGTAATATTGTAAGAATCCTCGGACTATTGATATTACAGAGATGCCTTTTGAACTGATCCTTTTTTTTCCCATCAACTCCCTGCTTTACATATTCACTGCATTAAACTCCTCTATGGACTTCAGTAAACCAATCAACCTGACATAGGAGAACAGAAACTCACACACTGACAACTACCAAAATCTTCAATTCAAAACCAGATGAAGCAAGAGCTTTATATTTCCTATTTGCCCCAGTGGCAACTCCAATATGATTCACAACCAAAACATGGAACAAGGGATTCAGGACACATGATCATTTCTCTAAATCATTGTTTCCATTTTAGCCAAACAGAAAAGTAAAACCAACATCAAACAGATTAGGTTTTTGGTCAACCACATCACTGGAGCACCAGGCATCCAACTGCCTACATAACAAGGAGACTTTAACTCCCCAGACCGATTGGGACCAGTGTTAGTCAATGACCAATTCATCGACTTTGATCAAACCAGGCAAGTTTCGGTGAGCCTGAGCTTGGTCAATGCAACACAGTTCCAATTCAAAGAACATCACAGCATGGATGGGCCACTTTGTGTGATTTCATAACTGGGGGCGCAGTCAGTTTTAGTGATGGTGCTCATTGTTATGGGTAATGTAAATTAAGACGAATAAGGAAGCAAGGGTTCAAAACGAAAATTGGGCATTTAATACAGCGGGCAAATGGTGAAGCAACATGGGGAGGAAACATGCAAAAAAATGTTGCAACCCCATGATACAAGACAGTGAGGGATAAAACCGCACGTAAAAGCACAAATGAACTCAATTGACAGATCTAAAAAGATTGCTCTTGCTTGTTACGATGGGGTGAGGATCAGATTCATAAGCAGGGGCACAGGTGATTTTGGAGGAACATAGGTGTAGAGCTCCAATAAGAAATCAATGGTTAAGAAAATAGAGGCATATAATTTTGCATGCGAAATGATGGTTGCGGATGAGAACGGAGATTATAGACTTAGCTCATGAAGCCACATTGTCAGTTGAGGGGGGACATGGAAGGAATAGTCGCGACACCATGATACAAGACAGTGATGCATAAAAAAGCAGGTAAAAGCACTAATGAAATTGATTGATAGATCTAAAAAGAACCCAACTACAACAAGATCAAAGTTGAGCTAATTCTATTCTAGACAAGAACCACGTTTGCAATACAAAGTAAACAAGAAAATGGCAAACGTATGCCAATGAAAAGGGAGGTCAACCCCCTTAATGGAAGGGGCCAAAAGACATTTCCATAACAATGTGCTCCAGGAAACTAGCATTTCTCCATGGCAATATATACTTGAAGAGAAACAGTGGGCCTTCCCTCTCTTTAAAATCTATTTACAGATGACTTTGGTCCACTTGATCAAGATCTCTATGCTTATGGGCAAGGAAACAGTTCCAACTCCAACGTGCAATTAAGAAAAAAGAGCGCACACACGTCATGAGTTAGAGAGAGAAGCTCTCAAGCTAGTTAGAGAATTTCCCGCAGGAAACTTCTGTTGCTGGCTTGCTGCTCATGAAAGAACCCTTTCTTTCGATTTTTGCCCCAATTTCACTGATTGCTTTCCTTTGCCGAAGTTTGAGAATTTCACCCTAGTGGGTGGATTATCTTCAAGTTTGAGAATGAAGCAAGTTTGATGAATGTACTTCAAGGAGGACCTTATGTTGCCAATGGGAATAAGCCCCTCTTACTTAAGAAAATGCCCCCCTTCTTCAGATTTGATAGTGAAGAGATTACCACCATGCCAGTTTGGGTGGTACTCGGGATCTTACCCCTAGAGCTTTGGACACTTCAAGCTTTGGGGAGAATTGGATCCCAATTAGGTAAACTGATCACCATGGACAAGCTGAAAGTAACAAAGGACCAAACCAAATGGCCTACGCTCGATTCTTGGTGGAAATCGATGTTGCACAGAGAGTTAAAAGGAGTATTACCATCAAGCTCCCTGGAGGGAAATCCTATCAACAGTCTGCTCATTATGAGCATCTCCCCATGTTTTGTTCGCATTGCCACTACCTTGGTCATTCAATTGCCAACTGTCGGCTAAAAGCCAAGACCATAACATCGAAACAGATTGCTAAGCAAGTCAAGCACTCTGCAAATGAAAGCCACAAAGAGATTGCATTGGCCACTAATGTCCCTCCATTGGCAAGGGACCCTGATGATCTCATCATGTACTTCAAGTCCAAGCCAACACTGAATCAGAGCTACTGAGTGTCTGTGTTGAAGATCAACAAGTAGGATTGCAAGTTGGGACTAGTGCTGAATTGCAAGTTGGGACCAGTGCTGAATTTGTGACGAGTTGGCTGTACTCAGGTTAGAGAGGAGGAAAACAACATGAATGCCAAGAGTCCAAGACCAGGACAGAATCAAAGTTGAAGCCTGATCAGGTGCAGGAAACAAGATCCCAACTAACTGGCACTCATGAGACCTCAAAAACCAAGGCATCAATGGCAGACGACTTCCAAGTTGTGACCACTAGGAAGCACAAAAAGGCAACAGCAACCCAAGCAGTTCCAACAAGGAAAGGGGGGGGGGGGGGCGCATCCCCCGCGCCTCTAGATGATCATTTCCAGCTGGAATATCAGGGGCTTTAACAAGCCCCTGAAGCATAATGGGAACTTAAAATTCCTTAGTTCTCACTCCATTGATGTTCTAGGTATCTTGGAAAGAAAGCTCCATGAGACAAAGCTGGAGAACATGATGAGAAACAAGTTGAATACATGGCATCAGGTAAATAATTTCTACACACATTCAGCCGGAAGAATCCTGATCTTATGAAATGCCATCAAAGTTAATTTGATTGTCTTACTTGCCACCCCTCAAGTAATTCATTGTTCTATTGAATTCTTAGTTTCAGGCAAAAGATTTCTTTTCTGCTTTGTATATGCTTTACCACATTGTGACTGAGTAGACCACTGTGGAAGGAGCTCATTCAGCATCAGTCAAGACTTCACCGCCCCATGGATTGTTCTTGGGGACTTCAACAATGTCTATGCCCCAGAGGCGAAGATTAATGGAAATCCAGTGACCAGCTATGAGATCAAGGACCAATTGTAACCCAGGAATTTTACAGGATTAGAGGATGCCCGCTTCTCTGGCTGCCACTTTACATGGACAAACAATCGAACCTGGTGCAAACTTGATAGAGCCCTCATGATCAATCCTTCGTGGATCCAACATGGATGGAGAGCTTTGGCCAAGTTCTTGCCCCCTAGCTATCTCTCAGATCACTCCCATGTGTTGTCACCTTTTTAATGAGGGTCGCGGAATGAAGAAACCCTTCAAGTTTTTCAATATGTGGGCCAAGCATGAGGACTTTCAACAGATTGTTATTTCCCTGATTTCTAATGTTCAACCTGTGCAAGAAGCTACGAAGGCTAAAACATCCCCTGAAACAACTCAACAATAGACATTTTAGGCACATTTCCTCAACAGTGGAGCAAGCGAATAGTGAACTTGATGCCATGATGATGTCAGAATGATCCCTCCAACAACAACTTGAAAATCAAGGTGGCAAACTTGAGAGCAAAGACTTTCAGACTAGCCGAGGCTGAGAGGTGCTTTTACACCTAACAGGCAAAAAAGTTGAGTACTAGATGCACAGAGATAGAGGTACTAAGTTCTTTCATGCCATTGTGAAAGGAACTCTGCCAGGAACCATATTGCCTCGATTGAAAATTCTCACGGACAGACCACCACCTCAGAAGATAATGTTGCATTGGTAATCATCGAGCTTTTCAAGGAACTCCTTGGTTCATCTGAACCATGCCAACCCATTAATGAACACACAGTATATTATGGTTGTTTACTTTCTTCAATAGAGGTAGAGCTGCTGTGTAAGGAGGTGACTACTTCTGAGATTAAAGCGGCATTGTGGAGCATTGGAGAAGATAAATCCCCAGGACCCGATGGCTACACCTCTTGATTCTTCAAGAAAGCCTAGGACACTGTCAAGATTCACTTCTTGGAACCATTAAGAAATTATTTAGAAATGGAAGAATGCTCAAGCAACTAAATCATATTGTCATTGCCCTTATTCACAAGGTCCCGAATGCAAAGGGAGTTGACCAAATCTGGCCGATCTCTTGCTGCAATGTTCTTTACAAAGTGATCACAAAGATTCTTCCAAGTTGCAACCAGGCTTACCATAGTGTTAGGCAATCTTGTTGATCAAGCTTAGGCAGCATTTGTGAAGCGACGCAGTACGATTGAAAATATTTATCCTGTTCAAGAGCTACTCAGGAAATACAGCAGAAAGAGAATTTCTCCGAGATGCATGATCAAGATTGATCTGAGGAAAGCCTATGATTCAGTGAACTAGCAATTTCTTAGAAGTATGATGGCTTCCCTTAGGTTCCCTCCGAGGTTCATTGAGTGGACTATGGAATGTGTTTCCACTATGTCCTTCTCTATTTCATTCAATGGGAGCCTTCAAGGACATTTTGAGGGGAAAAAGGGCCTCAGACAAGGTAATCCATTTTCTCCAGCCCTCTTTGTTCTCTGTTTAGAGTACTTATCAAGACTGCTTACTAAGCTCAAAGACATGCCAGCCTTTAATTTTCATCCTAAGTGTGAGAAGCTGAAGATCACACATCTTGCATTTGCAGACAATTTGATTTTTATTGCAAGAGGGGATGCTGGTTCCATCAACTTGATCATGAAATGCCTTAATGAGTTCAGCTTGTGCTCTGGTTTGCAAACTAGCATTGCAAAATCAAATCTCTTTGTGGCTGGAGTTTGGGGACAAGAATTGATGGATCTGAAACAAGCCATTGGCTTTGAGATGGGCCTCATGCCATTCAAATATCTGGGTGTTCCCTTGGGGCATCATCCCCATTGAATGCTCTACATTTTTTTCTCCTTCTTGAGAAAATTTCTGCTTACATTAATGTGTGGACAAGCAAGACTTTGTCATATACTGGGAGAGCAGAGCTCATAAAGTCCGTACTTCAAGAGGTGTAATGTTTTTAGCTTTCAATCTTTCCCATCCCCAAGATTGTCCTCAAGCATATTATCCGACTGTACAGGGTGCTTTTATGGGGAGCAGCAAAACAACATGTTAAGTGTAGTTGTGTAGTTTGTGTAACACATCATGGGTATTTTTAACATTGTACTACACTATATATATATATATATATATCGGTGGGGTTATATGTACACTTGTTATGACACTACTTATGACACTCATATTTATCAAATG
>JAOWBR010166299.1:0-11776 GCA_028571145.1 Dionaea muscipula
ATCAACGGTTGGGTATGGGCCTCTAAATAGGGGGTATAATAGGGGGTACGTATAACCTGCCCCATATATATATATATTAAGATACTATATTGTTAATGTGACTGCTAACTAGGGACGGTCTTCTTCCTCCGTAGTTTCCCTTCACCACAACCATTGAATTCTTGCAGTCATACAAAAAAATGTGAGGATCAGGGCGAGACGGGGATCGGGGCGGGGAGAACCCCAAAACTATCCTCGACCTGATCCCCATATTTTTTTGTATACAAAATCCCCGAACCCGTCCTGTCCCCAAAAAATTCCCCGAACCTGCCCCTTCCTTGAAAAAATCTCCGAATTCCCAAACCGAACGGGGTGGTGTTTTACTGCTTCTCTCTCCTATCTTTATTTAAAACTCTTGTATTCGCATTAGGAATTAGGAATGAAATATCAAAACTACTTGGAGATTGTCTCTCTCGAACGAGGTGTATAAGATATCATGATTTTCTAGAAGAAATCCAAACTTTTCCCTTATCTCACTCTTTCTCTTTTTCTTAAAATTTTTTTGGGTTCCAATACATTTGGTATCAGAGCAAACTTTCCCCCATGGCTAATACTAGAGCTGCACATATTGGCGAGGCCCTAGCCTCTTTGAAAACGACATCGAAAGAGCAGGGTCGTTTGCTTCAAGAAATAATGAAGCAAATGGGTAGCTTCAACACAAGACTAGATGTCTTATCCATCCACACCACGGGTGACCAAGCAGAGTCGCCCCACATGAAGGCTCGACCCAACTAGCCGAACGAAGAGACGGAGGAGGATAACAACAGAGTTCAAACTCGGATAGTTCGTCTATATTTTCCCACATTTGACATCCCACTAGTTGGACCTGTTAGAATAAGGGTATTGTTGGTATTGTTAGAGTAAGGGTATTTTGGTATTGTTGTGTATATAGTATATATACTATTTATGAATGAGAATGTATCAACCTTTTTGGTTCATTTGTCATGGTATCTGCTACTGCTGCTGGACGCCTGGACCTACTGTTGTTGCTGCTTCCTTCTTCTCCATAGAACCCTAGTCACCACAACATCCACCCACCACCATCACCGAACCACCACCACATATAAAGAGCCCAGAGGCCGACGACCCTAAGGGAGGGAGCCCCACCGGTGTGCACTGCTCCGGTGGCCTGGAACCGCGCATTTCACTTTGCTGTCGGTAGTTCCATGCCATTTCAAGCAACCACCACTTAGTTTCGTCCACTTTTGGGCCTCACGCACCACCGCCACGTGCCACACACCGTCTTCTACACCCCAGGCAGTTTGTTCTCCACGGTGTACCGATCCATTTCTCCTCTTGCTCCTCCCGCCCATTCATGTTCCTTGCCGTGATTTTCTTTGTTGACCTTTTTCAATAAGCTTTTCTCCTGCGGTGGTTTGCCTTTGTTGCTGTTTTGATTCATGTGGGGCTTGTGCCTCTTGTTTCTTATGAAGTCGTGTTTCTTATGGAGTTGGACTGTTAATTTTCTTATGAAGTTGTGTTTCTTATGGAGTTGACATATTTTGTTATGACGGTACCATCGAATGCATTAATTCCTCAAATTACAAGGAAACTGAATGGGATTAACTATGCAATAGGCTAAATCTGTTGAGGTGTTTTTAAAGGAGCAAGGCAAGCGTGTGTATCTTACTGAAGAACCAACCACTAAGAATGATGCTAAAGGAAAGTGGGATCAAGTTCATAATTTTCTTATGAAGTTATGTTTCTTATGGAGTTGACATATTTTGTTTTATAACGGTACCATCGAATGTGTTAATTCCTCAAATTACTACGAGGAAACTGAATGGGACTAACTATATGCAATAGGCTAAATCTGTTAAGGTATTTTTAAGGGAGCAAGGCAAGCGTGCGTATCTTACTGAAGAACCACCAACTGATAATGATGCTATAGGAAAGTGGGATCAAGTTCATATTTTTCTTATGAAGTTGTGTTTCTTATGGAGTTGACATATTTTGTTATGACGGTACCATCGAATACGTTAATTCTTCAAATTACCACGAGGAAATTGAATAGGACTAACTATATGCAATAGGCTAAATCTGTTGAGGTGTTTTTAAGGGAGCAAGGCAAGCGTGCGTATCTTACTGAAGAACCACTCACTGATAATGATGCTAAAGGAAAGTGGGATCAAGTTCATAATTTTTTTATGAAGTTGTGTTTCTTATGGAGTTGACATATTTTGTTATGACGGTACCATCGAATGCGTTAATTCCTCAAATTACCACGAGGAAACTGAATGAGACTAACTATATGCAATAGGTTAAATCTGTTAAGGTGTTTTTAAGGGAGCAAGGCAAGCGTGCGTATCTTACTGAAGAACCACCCATTGATAATGATGCTAAACGAAAGTAGGATCAAGCTGATACCCAAATTATGAATCTTATGTGGAATTCTATGGAACTTGATGTTGCAAACTTGTATACTTATCTGAACTCTTCTAAAGAGATTTGGAACTATATCAAAGTTCTCTATTTTAGTAACATGACTAGAATGTATGACTTGTCTCTTCAATTATTTTAATGTCAATAAGGTGACAAGACTGTCACTCAATTTTTTTACTGATTTAAAGTGTATTCATCAAGAGTTGAACGTTGTGTTCCCTATTACTGCTAATGTCCAGAAGGTGTAGAAACAGAGTGAACAATTGATTATCATGCGATTCTTAGCTGGTCTTGGCCCCGAGTTTTCCCCTATTTGTTCCCAAATCCCAGGTAGTGCTGAACTACCACTTTTTGTTGAAGTTTATGTTAAGGTGCTCCGCTCCTCTCCTGACCACCATGTAGGTGAGTCTAGTAATTCTTGAGATATCAAACCAGCTCGACACTCGGTATAGTGGAGTTGGTAAGGGTTCTCATCGTGAGGATTGCAAAGGCCGTGGAGGTGTTGGACGAGGTCGTGGGCCTCCTAAGAAATGTGGTAATTATGGGAAGGATGGTCATGTGACAGAAAAGTGTTAGAAACTTCTCGGTCGTGCCCCTCATTGCACTCATTGCAACAAGGATGGCCATTTGAGGGAGACATGTTGGCAACTAGTGGATCGCCGTCGGGTTGCCAATGCTGCTACTTTTGATTCTTCTAGCACTCTAGCTAGTGGGCCTTATCAGCTTCTGATTTCTAGGGAGGAGCTCGCTTGACTCAGTCTCAGTCCCACGTCTCTCAGTAGATGGTCACTGCTCCCATTGCCTCTTTTGCAACACAGGTGCCTTCATTACCTGTCTCTCTTCTACACCTACCTCATGGGTCGTCAACTCCAGAGGTATCTCTACATTAGTTAACCACATTCAGCCTATGTCCCCTACTAACCAGCTTACATTGGCCAATGGATCGACCACTCTCATTAGTGGTATTGAGTCTATTCAACTTAGTCTCTCCTTTTGTCTTCCCTTTTTTTTTTTAATCTCTTATTAGTTAAACTCACAAGAGACTTATATTGGTCAGTTTTATTTTTTCCTAGTTCTGTTGTTATCCAGAACTTGAAGACGAAGAGGACAATTAGAGAAGCATGTGAATCTGGCGGCCTCTACCACTTCCATGGTGTTTCTCCCAGATCCTCCAAGGCCTATTCTGCTGTGGCTACACCTCTCCAGATATAGTCTTTTGGTCATCCATCTCTTCCTATATTGAAGAAATTATCCACAGAATATCTAAGGAAGACACATTTAACCGCATGCGGATCAAGTTTATCCACATCGAGATCAAGTTGATGAACAAAGCAAGTGCACCCAAAAATACGAAGAGTTAGGGATAAGGTTGACCCTCAGGAAACATAATCGAATATGGAGTCACCTCATGAAGGACAGAGGAAGGCATCCGGTTGATGAGATAACATCCAAAGAGAACAACATCACTCCAAAACTCCTTGGGAACACTCATGTCGATTAACAAAATGCGAGCCACTTCCAAAATATGTCGGATGTTCCGTTCGACAACGCTATTTTATTGTGGAGTATGAGCACATGAGGACTGGTGGATAATACCACGGTCGACCATAAAATTATCAGGTGAAGCAGAGAAGAATTCATTTGCATTATCACTGCGAAGAATCTAAATTGAAGCATTGAATTGTATTTGCACCTCAACATAAAAGGAAGTGAATATATATAATAATTTAGAACGGTCTTTCGTAAGGTAAAGCCATGTCATCCGAGAAAAATTATCCACAAATAAGACAAAGTAACGAAATCCCAATGACTCACCTCCTCCGCTTGATCCATCTCCACTCACCTCTCCCGTCCTGATCCACGGGCGTACTCGAGACGGATGCCCTCAGCTACGGATTCACGTGCTACTCCAATTGCTCCTTCGTCTCAAAGACCTAGCCTCCCTATAGTCATTCGTAAAGATACACGGTCTTGTACTTCTCACCCACTTTCTAATTTTTTTTTTTTCCTATGATGATCTATCTACATCCTACTATTCGTTTGTCTCGACCTTGTCTATTGTTTCTCTTTCTAACTCTGTCACAAAAACTCTTTCTCATCCTGATTGGTATAAGGCAATGAAGGCGGAGATATCTGCCTTGCACAAGACTAGCACTTGGGACCTTATTCCTCTTCGTCCTGGGAAATCACCTATTGATTGTCGATGGGTTTATACAGTCAAAGTTAAACCCGATGGATCCATTGATCGTCTAAGGCACGATTGGTTGCCAAGGGACATACCCAGGTTTATAGGCTTGACTATGATGAGACCTCCCCTGTGGCTAAGATCACCTCAGTTCAGGTCTTTCTCTCTCTTGTTGTTATTTATTACCAGCTTGATATCAAAAATGCTTTCCTATATGGCGATCTTGTTGAAGAGGTATATATGGAGCAACCTCCTGGGTTTGTTACTCAAGGTGGTTGAAAAGGGTCTTATATGGTCTCAAACAGTCCCTTGTGCTTGGTTTGGCCGTTTTAGTGAGATTGTCATGGTTCGGCCTTCGCGGCAGTGATGTTAATCACTCTGTATTCTATCGGCACTACAAGGCAAGAAGATTATTTCTGATTGTAAATGTGGATGACAATATTATTACAGATGATGATTGTTAAGACATTGTTGATCTCAAACATTTCCTTCATGACCACTTTCAAACGAAAGATTTGGGCATAAACTTTCTGGTCATTGAAGTAGCCAAATCAAAAGAGGGTATTTATATGTGTCAAAAAAAATATGTACTTAACCAGCTAGATGAAACAAGAATGTTGGGATACAAGCTTATTGATGCACGCATGGATCCAAATGTGAAACTCAATGCTGAACAAGGAGATCCCATGAAAGATCCATGGAGATATAGAAGATTGGTCGGAAAGTTGAACTATTTGACTATTACTCATCATGACATTTCCTTTACTGTAAATATTGTGAGTCAATTCATTGGTGCCCCACACACTCGCCACTGACATGTTATACAGATTTTGAGATACTTGACGGGTGCATCTGGTAGGGGATTATTGTATAAAGATCATGATCATGTTTCCTATGTGGATATACAGATGTAGATTGGACCGGTTCTCCAGATGATATACGCTCTACCATTGGATATTATGTCTTTCTTAGAGGCAATTTGATATCTTGGAAGAGTAAGAAGCAAAGTATTGTTGCTAGGATCTGAATATAGGACTATGATATATACTAGTTGTGAACTTGTGTCCCTCAAGAATCTTTTAAAAGAATTTGAGATCATGCAGTCAAACCCCATGGAGTTAAAGTGTGATAATCAAGATACTCTTCACATTGCCATCAATCCAATTTTTCATGAGAGAACAAAATATATCAAAGTTGATTGTCATTTTATTAAAAAGAAGATTCAATAAGGGATTATTAGTACGTCTCATATAAAGTCTAGCGATCAATTTGCTGATATCTTCACTAAACCCTTAGGTGGTTCATAGATTCATTCTATTTGTACCAAGATCAAAGCGTATTATATTTATGCTCCAACTTCAGGAGGAGTGTTAGAGTAAGGGTATTGTTGGTATTGTTAGAGTAAGGACATTTTGGTATTGTTGTGTATGTAGTATATATACTCTTTATGGATGAGAATGTATCAACTTTTTTCACTCATTTGTCAAGATCAGTTGTGTCGAGCAATTCTTTATCCACTAGCGTCCGCCAGATACTTAGAAGCTGGAAAGCATTAAGATGGTTCCGAAGAGTTAAAAAAGTTGGCACAGTGGGGTAATTTTTCGAGGGTATTCTCAGTCAATTGGGCCTAGTCCCTATAACTATAAGGATCCAATTGCTCTGCTAAGACGACTACTATTGTAGAGTACCCATCACAACTTGAAGATCTTTCCAACCGTACTAAAGGTCTGAATCAATCCTTTATGATAAGTTGTTTCATCAGAGGACTTAAGGAGAAGATCTGATTCTCTATGCAAATGCTCCGTCCCTCAAATCTCTCAGATGCTTTCGGGTTGGCAAGAATGCAAAAAGGTAAAGTTTCTTCTTGCCGAACGACCTTTGTGTCATACACTTAGTATGAATTCTCCTCCATCACTCTCTCCTATCAAAAGATTATCTTCCCGAGCGATGAAGGAAAGGAGGGACAAGGGGTTGTGCTACAACTGTGATAACAAGTTCTCGCCGGGTCACAAGTGTCGAGTCTAGAAATTACACCTCTTAGACAGTTGTTGCAACAAGGAGGAAAAAGATAATGATCCACCCGATAAGTTTCCGACTCTTCGGTTCGCGGACAAACCTGATTTTGAAGGGGGGGGGGAGGAATGTAACGTGCCCAAAGCTCTAGCACGTTATTCTGTTATCGATTATTCTGTTTGATTCTGTTTATTTTTTATTTGGTTATTTTATTTGATTTGGTTATTTTGTTGGTTTTTCCTGATTGGTTGAGATGTGGTAAGTTAGTGGCATAGTGGTATTTTACTGCTTTTCTCTCCTATCTTTATTTAAAGCTCTTGTATTCGCATTAGGAATTAGGAATGAAATATCAAAACCATTTGGAGATCGTCTCTCGAACGAGGCGTATAAGATATCAGGATTCTCCCAAAGAAATCCAAACCTTTCTCCTTTCTCACTTTTTATGTTTTTCTTAAAAAAATTCTTGGTTTCATTACATTAAGAAAGATTGTGGGTGTAGAGAATTGCTGCAACAAAATCAGGCAGCTATTGCTAGGAAAATATCAAAGCTTATGCATTAAATTGATGCTTATGTATCATCTAAAAGCATATGGCCTTCCTAGATGGAAAATGGGGCATCACCTCCGCCAAATGATTGATGCTTTTGCCATCCGAGGGGATTAAGCAGCTGGTGTGAATAATTTTAACTTACGCTGATGATTAGTTTCAAAGAACCGAGGCCTTAATAGCATACAGAGCATAAGGAGCAAGATTGATGGGAATAGGTCAAAGCCAGAGAGCTAAAGTTCGACTGGTTGCTTCTGGAGCTAATACCAAGAGTCAAATGAAGGAATGGAACTGAAAATGATGAGCATGCCTTATACCATATGTCGTTTCAAAGCTCAATATCTGCAAATCTCATCACATGTACTTACCAATATGCAGAATAAACGAGCAGCACCACTGGGTTATCAAAAAATATATATGCAGAATAAATGTATGATGGCAGTAAGGAATTCTTATAGAACTACTGTCATACAATAGTAAGCAATTCCCACATGTAGAACAAAAGCTTACAACTTTTGGGATTCTGCCCCACATAACTAATTAGCATCAACCACACTTCATGGTCAATTTGGAACTTCTGTTGCTCCTTACTATTGCAATTACATTTGGCATGGTCTATATTTTCTTTAGTTCTGGGAGTTCTACTAACGCCGACACCACCACCACTACCTCTCCTGAGGCAAAAAAAAAGGGGGTGGGGGGGAGCATGATAAATTTGTGTATATCTTCATTATAAACACGAGCTTTTAATGTAGCGAAAATGAACATACTCCAGCATACACCATATACTAAGAGAAGCAATCACCACTTCATATACTTGGTCACAAAAAAAAAAAATTGATTTGTCATTGCAGATTTTTCTACTCAACTCAGGACTGCAATAAGCAATGAGAGAAATTCAGTAATTAATAATTAAAGAATTGGTATTATAAAAAAAATTAAACAATAATGAGAATCAATAATTCTGAGTGTTCTAGTCACAAGGAAGCTTTGAACTACTTCTACGTTAGGAAAAACCAATCAATAGTAATAGATTTAAAATCAGGAAGACTAGTGCAAATTAAAGAATACTAGAAGCACATATGACCTTTTCATTCTGATAAACATCATCAGTATCCAAATTGCATTGCCCCTCCGCATCTAAGAACCTCCTATCTGCTATCTCCTTCAACCTTCTCTGCACATCAGCAGGTTGAAGAGTAGATAAGTGTTGCTGCTTTGCATATATGACATCCTTCCCTCCCATCTTTAGACCAACAATAATGTGGGTGCCAAACGTCTCAATAAACCTGAAAGATGGATTGTTTTATTCGCATTAAATTTAACTTGGTTTCAAGCCCCAATAAGCCATGATTTATACAGTTAGAAGCGAATAATTGGATGCTACAAGAACAGAATAATGCACCAGACGTTGGTATTTATCCTCTTGTAAGACACGCAAATGCATGGTTATAGAATATTTGTAATTCACCTTGCTAATACAGCAGGTTCCCATGAAGAAGGAACAACTTGCTTGACATGATCCTGTAAAACCACCTGAGACTTGTCTAATGCAACTGTGTAAAGTGTGATTGAAACCCCATCAAAAGCTAAAGTTTTAGTGTAGGCTGCATCTTTTTGCCAACATCCAGAAAACTCAAACATAGCATTAAAAAGACCCGACGGTATTTTACCCGTCAATGACAATTCCTGATTAAACTGTTCAGACATCTGCAAAAGAAAACACAAGCTAGAACTTAAACATCCATGAATGATAATTTGACAGTAAATGAATATATTGGGATCTGGCAATTATATAAACAAGCACGTACCAGATCCAACATGGATAAGCCTCATAAGGTACATGGGAAGACAACATAAAGTTCTTTTCACAATTAAAGTAAACAAGATAAATAGGAAAATCAACAACAACAAAAAAAAAACCAGTATTTTACTCTAGTTGACAAGCACTTCTCCTTTCAAGACAGAGAGTGAGCTAGCTGCTTTTGTTCTGAGCATAACAACTGGTATCAAACCATGACCGCCCAAAAAGACTGGAAACTAGGTGCTACATTGTATAATGATGTAACGATGTCTGGTGAGAGCAACATCTACAACCTGTAAAATCCACTTCTAGAATCTACAAGGCCTAGGTGGATAATTTTGCAAGGGAAATTGCGGTATCGCAACTCACAATGGACAACAAAGAAGAGCTTGAAACTAAAAAAAAATCCTTAAGGTTTCAACTTCAGCCCTTGTCAACAGGCTCGTCTTTTTCTTTCACCGCACTGAAGAAAAAAGCCCAATAGGGTGGTTCTTAGGTAGTTACTCATGAAGCTAAGGATGCAATATAAATCCAGATAATTAAAGGTTGAATAATGTTTAATTCAATTCAGCAATTCAGCTTTACTCTTTGATAAGGTACTCCAGCTTTGATATTTCGATATTCAACTCAAAGCCTGTCATGCCTATCCCACCAAGTGGAAAATAATGACATGACAAGAAGCTATCCCACCAAGTATAACACTCGTGACTCATGGTGGCCCACTAGGAAAGGAAAATGGCTTCCCCCTTGGAATTCTAATGCAAAAGCCATGAAGTCGATGAGTAGAATGAGAAAATCTACATATTTGCTAATGTGGCATCCAAATATGCTACGTCATGTATTCAGCATGAAGAGGCAGATAGAATGAATAGAAGGTCTAGAGTGAATATGGGAGGAGTTATTCAACTAACATAAAAGGCTCTAGAAAATGAACTGAACTCTATCCCCCCTATTGACTATTCAAATCACATTCAATCAGAACGTTGGAAGTGATTGTACCTTTATAATGGTACTTTGACAGTCGACTATGCTATGTAATTCATTTTGGCCCCTCCAACATAGGATTTATGTTTCTGGGCTTTCCATTGTCAACATAAAACATTTTCCGAAAAAGCTTCAAAATAGCTTCACCTCAATAGTGAGAGGGAGTCTCATTGGCGGGGGGGTGACGGCACCCAAAAAGCCAAAACCAAAACCAAAACCAAACAGAAACTAAAAAGACAAAAAGAAAAAAAAAAGTTTCCTTCACTATCAGTCGTTGAGAATGTAATATATTCTGAATAAATTACCATAATATCAGATTAAAGTTTCAATTGATCAAAAGTCATTATATACAGCAGTCATCTTTAGAGCATTGTCTCGACGTAAACATTGGCTTCGGATGCTTTAGAAGCATATTTACATACATAAATATAAGGTTAACAATCATAAAAAGCCCCAATCATAATCACCATTTTTATGGACATCTACGTCCACCTCTGCAAATGCAAATGCATATTCCCTTGCCTAAGAATAATATCATAAGACTACAACGTACAAATTCAACCACATATTTCCCCACTTCAAAACAAATATTATGATTTTTCCTTATTCAACTACACCACACCTTACCTTACCATGAACAACAGAGTTTAAAGATATACATGGCAAAAGGAAACACTAGCAAATTGTAGTCCTCGAAACTCCATCAACTATACTTTCAAAAACTCAGCAGCGCAGACCTGGATTTCAGCAACTCTATTTCAAAACAAATGAGTAGTGGTGCTCAGAATAAGCAGATTTCATCATCTCGAAAAGATTTCAGCACAAAATATAAACTAGCAGTTGGTAAGCAACATGCTTGCATGCACCATAGGAACTCCAATAAAGAAGCTGAAACAAGAATGGTAACCCTCTTATACCTGTTGGAAAGACAGGACATCAGAGCGGAACCTCGTCCGCTCTCCTTTATCACAACGTATGGATTTCGAGACATTAGCAACAGTAATTCCACCAGGCAGAACAATATCCTGGCACTGATCCTCGTCAATCTCAATCAAATGCGAATCAACAGATTCACCCTTGCAATACTTGAGCCTAAGATCCGTGGAAACATCATATCCACGGCCAATTGATCGGATGGCAACCTCGGCCGCTTTCGTAGCCGACAACTTCAAGGTCATAGCTGCAGCAATGTCATCACTTGCAATCAACAGCAAATTTTCTCAAGAGGAGTTTCGTGCATCACTAGAAGTCCGAATCCCCTAATGGAATCTTCAGGTTTGAAGGTTGAATTCAAACCAAATGAGCGGGCACGAGCCAGCAGAAACGAGCTTCGGGTGGGAGATTTTCTGAATTGCTAGATTGAGGAGGAGAAACCCTAGGCTGTCGAAAGTGGAAGAGAAACCCTAATTTACAGAGCGCTACCGGGTGATGAGACTGGTTTGCAGAGGGAGAGCGAGAAGGGGAGCAGACGCTTAACGGAGCAGGAAAGTCAATGTGGGGTGACGGGACAGTGACTCCGCAGTGAGCTGTAAATTTTGGTTTGACCTACCGCAGCCAAAACAACAGATAGTTTGACCAAAAATGGAAGTATCGTTGACCGGAGAAATCTTTGGATTGAGTTGAACTTCACAAAAAGAGGGGGTTCTTCTGGCACACCCCTGCTTTGGGCGTGTGCCTGATAATTTTATTCCTTTTTTCGTATATTTTATTTATATAGTAATATATTATCGTATTAGTCCTCAATATACGATAGTATATTACCGTATGGTCATATTTTATAAAAATTTTTATAAGTGACCATACGGTAGTATACTACCGTATAT
>JAOWBR010166310.1:0-11509 GCA_028571145.1 Dionaea muscipula
TGTTGCTTTGTGATTGTGCTCGATTCATTGATTTGGTGAGGTTGAGAGATTGTTTCCGCTTCCAGATTTCTCATCACTCTCCGCACTCTGAACTGGCGGATGATGTCCCACTCCTCGTCTGAAAGTCTCGGTCCTCGAGACCCTGTCCCCTCTGTCACAACAGGCGTCATAGGAACTGTGTTGGCTCCAGTGCCAATCGTCGGTCGTCTCCCACTAACTAGTGGAGGTCGTCCAATCTCTTGGGAAGTCTCCTCAGATGATGGGGTCGTGCCAGCCCCCGTCCTCGTGCTAACCGTTTTAGATATCCACAAGAGTAGGAAAAACAGCATATGAGTGCACAAAAAACAAATACCGAAATGATAAATCGGAAAACAAACCTACGGATGCCGGGAGACGGTGCCTCATTCTAAGAAAACATGAAAACAGAAATCTAAAGTCCATACTCAAAACAATGTCAAATAGAGCCGAATCAGTAATGAACCGACCCGCTCTGATACCACAAATATGACCCTCTAAACCGAGTGTTACTGACGGTAACTCGTGAGGTGACTCACGGGTCATTGAAGCCGGATGAAAATCGTGCAAAATACTAAAACAATTCAATATCGAGGAAAGACAACAACCATCATGCATGAAAAGCCAACATACATGAAATACATCAAATCTGTCCATCAGTTTCACAACGGGGAAAACATACATCCAGAAGAGTCATCATGTCAATCATCGAATCAGAGTGTCAAACATATCAATACATGCAGCGTAGAACAAAATATAAATCATAAGAGGCCACACCGCTCCCCGCCGCATCCGTCTATCAGTCATTACTCAAAACCTGTCAAAACAGACAGGGGTAAAATCCGTCAGCTAGCGATAGCTGGTGAAATGAAATACGGCATAAGGTAAATGAACAAAACATGCAATTCATGCGTACTCAAATCATGCATCGTTCGAAACCATAAGCACTCCAAAACAATCCACGGACCATGGCAATAATGGATATATCAAAACAAAATGTCATATACCAATGCTCACATCAACCCAGGATACCGCAGCAACACCTACATAATATACATCCCAGTATGGCATCACCGCGAACATATAATATCATGAGGTTCCGCGCTAGTTCCCCCGTCGCGAACGGAAGAACTTCAGGACGTTGTGACACCCGAAGGTGGCCTTAGCTTCCACACAGGGAAGAAATCCAAGGACATGATATCCAAATCCATATCCTATGTCCAAAACTCAATAGGCATACAAGCCCCAATACAAATCGATGAAATTCAATATATCGATATAAATGGTTTTTCCAACCAAAACCATACCATATACAAAGTATAGGAAAACATGAGAAATACCGGCCATCCATGTACCAATGTCCGTACATCAACTCACCTGAGCAATGTGCAAACAATCCCAACAAGAAATCTAATCAAACGAGCACTAGCCGCTCAATGGAATCAACGCAAGCTCCTGAATCGAAATCATGTATAAAAAGTCTCAAAAAACCAACCACGGCAACTAATCTAATCATCATGCTAACGTACTCACAACAACCCAAAATGAACCCTAATGATCTTCCTAAACATGCCAAAGATCATCCTCAAAACATTCCGGATCAATCTCTAGGATATATGAAAAACATACCCTTATAGCCTCAGGAATCCGATCGGCCGGATAACCTAAAAACAGGGAGGATGTGAAAATGTCAGTCGGTCGGAAATGGGGACCGGTCGGCCGGAAATCCTGTGTCTTCAATATGAAAGATTTTTCCCCAAGCACAAAAACAAACAAAAAATCATCCTCCTTCGAAACTAATGCCTCAAACACATCAAAATACATGAGTCAAAGCTAAACCAACCCTTAGGAACCATCACTAACATGCCAAACACCAAATCACCTCATCAAAAATCCAAAACATACAAAACTAACCTAAATCAAAACATAAACTATAAATCCATTGCAAACTCACCACAAAATCAACATGAACAAGTCTCAAACAACATACCAAAGCATGACAAATCCTTCACCAACCACAAACATGAACCAAACTCAACTTGACCATATGAAAAATCCATCTAACGACATGAAAGTAAAGAAAACCATAAACTTAACCAACACATTACCTTCAAACAAGCAAATGGACGGACTCCAAGGATCCTAGAGGCTACCAAGAGATCCTCCACACAAGCTCCAATCAAGAACAAGAGAAATTTCAAGCTAAACTCAAGCAAAATGATGAAAAGGAGTGAAAATCTCCAAGAATTCTCCTAGCTTCTTCTTCTCCCTTTCCTTTCTTCTTCTCTTCTTCTATTCCCTTCTTCTTCTCCTATCCCACGGCTAAGGGGCAGACATAAGGGTTGGTTTAGCTCTCATCCAATCACAATACAACACACACTAAACCCACTCACACACTCATCCTCTCTCCTTATTAAATGCATGTCTTCAAAGTCCACTATAGTGGCTATAATATAATCTTCAAATCACGCGTGCACAATAATCTTAAACGCTCCAAACTCACCACCAAAAATCATGAAATAAAATCACGGTCCTAACGAACCCAAATTCGAAATCTCGAAAAACTGTCAAATCACGACCCGTCAAATCCCAAAAAATCGTGAAAACCTAAACACATCAATATGGTACTCGTTGGTCCCATCTCATCATCCCGGTCGTTCCGGTATGTTCTAAATGGTCATACGACATGCGATGCAAAAAGTATCAAAATGGCTACGTAAAACCCGAGAACACTATTCACGTAAAACACTATTCAGCCACATGACCACTGCTTCGATAAACTCAAAGCATATAACCTTCATGCCACCTCGTGCAGCCAAGTACCGAAGGTTGTATCTCGAGGACGTCACTTGTGCAGGAACTAGCAGATTCAATCTTTCGGAGTGCCAGATCTGTAACAACCAGGGACTCCGGCGAGATACCCTTCTCTCTGTGTGATTTTTAATATGTTTTATTTGATGTGCACTTTCCCTCATTCTCAACACTCCTATTTATAGTGGCCAATTATCCAGTGGTAGCTACGCATGCTTATCTACCATTCCGTTGTAGATAAACCCGAGCACATGCTCGTCTACCCGAGGCCAAACCACTTTATTCTCCACCATCAAGAATAAAGTGGACTCCACTATCTAAGCATCTTCTCAGTGCTATGTGACTTCATGCATGATATCAGCATGCATTATTGCATCTCCGCCTCTCTGACGAGCAGATCAAAAGGATGTCCTCTTAGGACATTGGTTTTCGCCAGTCTTACATTCCAGCCCGACTACCGGCTCAACCAATGAGGGGCATTTCTGTGGATATCCCATTTTTTACCTGCTCATTTCCTTTCCCAAAGAGAGGGCATGCACCAAAAAAATCCATTTTTTCAAAACGTACTCTTAGCTACGAAGGCCTAGCCAAGGGCACGGCAGTACTATATTTTCAAAATAACACAAGCATAATATCCATCGATGCATTTGTTCGCTTCTATCCTGATCAAAATCATGAAATTCAATTTCGTGTTCATTTTTAAGTCCATCTAGAAGGTCTCAGACCTCCTCAACCTTCGTTCATGTCTCGGAGGGTAAAACCGTCATTTTACCACCCCCCCCTCCCCGGGCCATAAATCTCCGTGAAGGTATGATTTTTTAGCATCCCTATACCCTAAAATCATCAAATGCCCTATTTCTGGGTCTATCCTCAGAGATTCAGGCCTTTTAGATCACTTTCACAACTGTGAGGTAGAACCATCAATTCACTCTCACGACCAAAATCTGTCTTTTAGGGTTCATAAACCCGAGAAATAGTCTATACCCACTTTTAGGTCCATTCCAATAGACCACTTTCCAAATCCGATTGATAAAACTGTCATTTTACCCCGACGACCGAAAATCTGACTTTTAGGGTCTCTTGATGGGCTCAAACCGTAAGTGCACGACCTATCGCAGTAATAAAAAGTTATCAATCCCACGAGGACTGGATTGATTATCGGTTACTATTTACAATTTATATTAGTTACACGAATCAGAAATTCAGATTTAAAATGATTGAAACTGATGGCAAATAAATATCGAGAAAATTCAGGATAAAAAGGCGTCTAGGATCAGGCAGCCAAGACTACGTGCACTGATTCTGATTGATTATTTCCCTCAGTCACCGATGTCGACAATGAAGGCGAACTATCCTAAAATATTTATTTCATCCTCTCAAACTACAATAATTAGCCTAATCTAACCAACTCTCACTCTTGTTCAGAGTTTATCCAATTAGACTTTAAAGGTCGATGATAAATCGTAAATCCTCAAGAAGAGTTAATCGAATCTCGTGAATTAAATCCTCAGGTTCAATCTTAGAGTTCAGATTACGTGTTTTCCCTCTCGGTCCATCACACAACCATCTTAGATCATGCTCATTAAATTCTCAATCAATTCCTGCAAGCATTAAGGGTTCATTCAATGTCGTTTTCCCCTCTCGGTCTGTCACTAGACATTAATTAATTTTCTAACAACCTATTTCGCCTCTCAGTTCATCACATATTATTTAACTAAAAATTGTCCGTGTTGTTGGCTCAGTGAACATTCTTACAGTTTTATTTACTGTCATAAAAATTATCCGTACTCGTGTCGTACCTATATCGTGCCGTGCATTTTATATATTTTTTTTACTAAAAAAGAGAATAAAAATTATATCAACATTAGACTCGTTTTAATTCTCGTAAAAAATTATGAATTTTGACTATAGTATTTTTATATTTCATAAATTGTATAGTGAGATATAGAAAAGAAAAAAAAAAAACTATGAGATATATAATATTATATGATGTGATGTGAGAGGGTGAGAGGTGAGAGAAGAGGTAGCCAATGAGATTATTTTTGTCCATGTAGGACAACGTAGAGAGGGATATATTCAAAATATGTTGTGCAATGTAATATAGATATTATGCGGGAATCAAGAAAACATAAATCGCAGGCATTAGGATAAAAGGAATTGAATCATAGTCAAAATGTTTTAAGCTGAGGTAGTTAAAGTCAATCAAACATCAAAATAAATCATAGACGGGCTAGTCCCGATCACGGAACACAGGCGACTACTAGCACATCGACGAATAACAAATTAAAGGCATGAATGTTACAATCATAGCAGAAGAAATACAAATGGAGAGAAGAGATCTACACTCTAATGATGATGATCTCATCATCAGCGCCATCGATCCCATCGTTCCGATCTCCGTACGTGCCTTCTCGGCCTTCGTCTTCTCCTCTGGTCGATATTTTTATCTGTAGCTGCCAGCCTCCATGACTTCTCTTTCTCGTAGCATTTTATAACATGAAAAATTAGGGTTGCTGCACTGTGTGAGGCACGACCATTCCGGGAGGCACGACCCAATGAATTCTAGCCTTGTTTAAAGTTGTATCGAATTACACTTCACGTTGGAAAAAGCACGTCCGTGCTTAATAAGCACGCTCGTGTCCAGGCCAAATCCTCACCAAAAATGCTAATTCCAAGCTCAATCCGACCACGAATGCAAAAGTTATGATTAATCCACCAAAACACATCGAAAGTGGTCATTTCCTGCAAATCCAACACAAAAACGTATCCACACGTACTAAAAACAGGATTGCACCAAAAAGCACTTGAAACCATTAAATCCTAAAAAACCGAAGATGAACCACGCCATAAAAACACGTAAAATTCAACCTTATCATCTCTATACCCTAAAATCACCAAAAACTGACTCCTCAAACCATCTCGAAGGTTTTCGACACCCTTGGAAACCTTCTATACCCAAGGGGTAAAACCCTTAACCATTGATGCCCAAATCAGAGTGAAAATCGGACTTTTAGAGTCTCTATACCCTAAAATCACCAAAAGCCGACTCCTAGAACCATTTCGAAGGTTTTTTTACTCTCTCAGTCACTTTCCGCACCCGAGGGATAAAACCCTCATTTTACCCCCGATGTCAAAATCTCGAGGAAAATCTGACGTTTAGGGTCCTTAAACCCTAAAATCTCAAAATACCGACTTCTAGAACCTTGCTCGTGGTTTTCTGACCCTCCTGGCCTATTTTGTCCCCAGAGGGCAAAATAGTCATATTACCTTGATAATCGGGTCGGGTAGGTCCGATACGGTCATCGACATGGCCGGGGCGCGATTTGATGCCCCTAGCTCATTCGGGTGAAGCTAGATGTTTTAGAGTGGGTAATAGCTCAGGTTTATAATAAATAGATAGATAGTCATAAAAGCATCAAGTAATTAGCTTAGCTCAAATGGAATTGTCAATGCCTTGCATGCACTAGGCCAGGTTTCAGATCCTCACAACTGCAATTTCCAGACTACTCTAAAAACAAAATAAAAAGGCTCGACGGTAGGAAATTTCCAACTCACAACCAATTAGCCATCTACCAAACGCTCGGCCACCAACTAGACGGCTCCCTCGTCTGGGCTACCCCCCTATGATGTTAAAAATGATCCGTCTAAATATAAAATACGACCCATCTATAAGGAAATCGAAATAAAATGAGTGTAGACTACAGAACTTGAACTCCAACCTCTGAACCAACAACCAAACAGCTAACCGTCTTATCTATCACCATTCTTATGAAAAAAGGGTACGCTTAGCATATCAAAGAAGAACTATCTCAACCTTCCTATTTGGAAGCATCGTATGATCCATCTTCAAAAGAAATCATCTTCTAGTCATCTCCATTGGCAACGACCATCTAACATCTCCATAAGCAATCACCTTCTAAGCCTTCTCCTAGAAAATCATCGTCTAAGAATTTTCCAAACAAGCACCATCTAGAGTGCACATGCCCCTTCATCGTATAGGCATCTTGCATCAGATCCTTCTATGCTACATATGCCTTAGCACTGTCTAGGTATTTTTTCTTCAACCGACTACCATCGAGACTAACTACCATAAAGACTCGAACCTCCTCTAGCATAGTAGGGGACCACCGACAAAATCCTGAAATTGTCGGCAAAAGAAATAAAAGGTGCCAAAAAGGAAATCGGTCAGTTATGGACCCACTTTTGTTCCTTTCTTCTTTACTTGCCAGTCATTGGTTCAAAAGGACATTGCATCCTAGCCATTCATCTAATCAAAGGGATACCCTAAAAATTCTCTATAAAAAGGGTACCATCCCTTGGGAATGGGGGTCTTTCTTTTCCCCCGTGAGAATTTCCCTTCTACCTTCTGTAGCAATCTCCTCTTATTGAAGCGATTTGGAATAGGAGCAGAAGGAAATTCTGTTTCTCTGCCTTCCCTTTAGCACTCTCCCACAAAACTCAAAAAAATAAAAAGTGACCCTTCTACTCCTTGATGAAGCCGCCAGACCATCAGCATTTCACGATTTCTATTAAGGTCTTCAAGCTGTCTAGCTTAAGACCTCATTCCTCACTTTATACAAAGGAAGCCAGGGTATTATACTCACTTCTTTCTTTCCTTGCTCAACCCAACATATAAACTCTTTCTTATCCCCCATTCACCCTCTAAGCCATGTAAACCCATGCATGCGGCAATCCCTTCTGTGATTTTTATTTTTTGAGTCTCGAGTGAAACTATCGGAGTGAACTCACTATCCACCATTCTTAGATTGCATCATCTAATCCATCGTAGGTAGATATGCTCTATGGCAATATCATTTTACCTACTGAATATTATTTTCGGTGTTACCAGAATTCTTTTCATTACTTTTAGTGTTGAGGGCATGAAACTCGTGTTGCGAATAATGGGTGAATAAGGATGCCAAATCATCCTAAAGCACAATACATAGACTATCTCATGTAAGTAAAATATAATAAATAACTTGATCAAACTGGATACATGAATAGTCCTAAAAGGAGTAACCCAAGGTAAGAAGAATCGGTTCTTGTCTGATGACAGAACAGAACATAACCAGTCCTTGGGAGCCCAGGTGCAGAATAGAAGAATCGGTTCTTCTATGAAGGCAGAATGAAAAACTGATCGAACGGAGATTGGAAATGCCTCGTATGAACCTACATAAGTAACAAACAGGAAAACATAGCTAAAACTAGAGGGACACGTTGTTCCCTTAAGAACCTTTACGCCGCCCATCATCTTTGGTTCGTGCACGGGTTGTTAGATAGCGCAGGTTCTCCCAGGGTACGATAGCTCTCTGTCTTGGAGTTGCACAAGTACTACAAGACACGAGAACGTGAATGGATGGTGATCTTTCTCTTCCTTAAAGTGCCGATGGCGGCAAGACAAAGACAACAACAACAGTAGGAGGAAAGGATCGATTCTTCTAGCCTGGCACTGCAATTTGTTGCGTGTCTCTTCGTCTCCTTTCGCGGTTACGTGGATGAAGCTTCTAGATCTATTGGGTCGGCTTGTCTTCTTGTGTTTACTCCTCCTACTGCGTATGTGATCAACTCTTGTGATCTTCATGTGTGTGTATCCCTCACTTTTGTGAACACTTGTAACAAGCACAAGATGTTTCCCTTGATTCTCCTCTACTCTTCATGAAAAGGTGCACGTTGCAGCACTTTCTTCTATATTCATGTGATGGAAATGGAAGGGGTTACAAACCCAATGGTCATTGGTAACTCCGATGACATTAAAAGCTCCTTCTTAATTAATGTTAATAAACACTAATTAATTAGCTCTAATTACCCCACTTTGAAAACGACTTTTCACATCCATCATCTTCTACACATTGGAGGGAAGAATGTGGTTACTAAAACTCACACTTCATTACCCTTTCTAACTCTCATGTAATTAAGGCTCCTTTTTAATTAGTGTTAATCAACACTAATTAAAACCATTAATCAGCTCACATTAATTTGCTGATGATCATTACGAGGAGCTCACTTAAACTACCAATTTTCATTCACTCGGAAATAGTTTTCCCGTATACTTTCCACAGGCTATTCTCCTCATGGCCAAAAACGAGTTATAACTTGGAAATCGGTTTTCGTCATTCGGGTCCCACTTTATTTCAGCATTAAAGTTAGCCAAAATTAAACTCGGAAAACCTATATTTGCAACATATACATATGTGGTCCTCTCTGCGTCGTCGGGCCGGATGGAGCGGGTACAAGCGTCGGACAATGTGCTGTAGACGCTGCAGGAACCGAGCATGAAAAAAAATACGTTACATGGATATATTTAATGCTTTGACGAAAAAATATATGTGATGGGATATCGGATATACTTACCGCAATGGATGTTAGCGATAGCGTATCAGAATCGTCGTCGTCATCAGATCCGACTGGAGGAGAGACCCAAGGATGCGTTAGAGGCTGAAATCGTGGAAGATACTCAGCAGAGGACTCTGTCCTATATCGTGCTCAGTGGGATCCACGGTCTCCAGGCCTCATCACGTGGTCTACCCACGAGTCCCAAAGCCGTAACATCGGATCGTGCACACATCTGTAGCATGCTGAGTCGGGATCTCTGTACAGACTCCTCGGCACAAATACATTGTACAGTATGGTCTTATGGTATCCACACCGTCTCATGACGCAATCTGGCATGTAGGGCTCCGTGATGTGCTGACAATGGATAATGCTCGTGAACATCGTCACAGGTTACGACCTGATGAGGAAAACCGCTGAACGGTACCCAACAGATCTGATACGTAAAATGGATGTGAGAATGACATAAACATAATCAAATCATGCGTGTATAGACATATACGAATAATAAAAACATACCGTATCAGCAGTGATATGATCAAAGCTGCGCCTGTATGCCAACAGTGTCGCCCTATCCGTACGCGATTGAGCTGCAAGGGCCCAGCGAAGAGCGTGCGACATCAGGTCGGACCATCCGGGTCTCCTGCTCGGCTGAAATTGGGAGAAATACTCGTATATCCATGTCTATGAAAACTGATATAGGGGGATTTACCTCCTCGAAACACGTGGCCAAAGGGTCCGAGATTGGACCGTTCGGCCTGATCCGACTGAACCCGAGCCCTTGGTCAAACCATGGTCAAACCCAGTCAACCACGGCCAATCCCGACCAAACCCATCCTGGATGATTCCCCATCTCTCCACGAGCGCATAGGCGCAAACCGTTCGTCAATCGGAGCCCAAACGAGCTCAAACAAGCTCAAACGAGCCTCCCGAAGTTCCTCGATCCAAAACCACCCTCGACGACCGGCTCGGTATATCATGCTCGGTATACCACACTCGGTATATCGCGCTCGGTATACCACGCTCGGTATACCATGCTCGGTATGCCGCGCTCGGTACCGACCCGCACGCTCGGTTTTCTCTCCCCACGTACCCTTGCCTATAAATAGGCTTTGACCCCTTCATTTCTCAGGACTTCTTTTCTTCCCTTCCTTAGACTCCCCCGTGGCACGCTCGGACAGCCGACCAGCCAACCAACCCGGATATCGACTGTCATGCCCGGTAATGCACGACCGGTGTACCTCCCTCGGTTGATTTCTCCCTGCACGCTCGGTAGTGCATGTCCGGTATCTCCCAGTGACTTACCCGGTACTACCTGCTCAGTAGTGCCGGCTCGGTAACATAGTCGGTACCGACACGCTCGGTGCCAAGCCGCCTTGACAGCCCCGGTCATTTTTCGACGCGGCCGAGGGAGGCACGCCCGAGCGAAATTCTCGCCCTTTTGTCCAACCTCGCTTGACTGACCTCCCTCATTCCTGCATTTTCCGGTTCTTCTCGCACGTAGGAGCTACCAGACATTTTTCTCACTTGCTGACTTAAGCATCGGAGCAGTCTCCCCGAGGTCATTCCCTGGGGTACCCTCTGACCTGTTTGCTCATCCATCTCAGGTCCCAAATCTCCACAGGTTCACTCTCCTTGGAGCGGGTCGGAATCACCTCCTCATCACCATTCACTCCTCCCCCGGTCAGACCGGGACTTTGATGATCGCCTCTGGAGGGTCTCAGGCACTGACCGCCCCCGAGATTTTTCCAGGAGCATCATGCACCTTCGCTATAGTTTGCTTCCCTTGTTTGGATTCGCCACCTCGGGAATAACCCTCTGACGCTCAACTCAGGTGCGACTCCAAATAATAGAAGAAAGAGCGTACGAGCCAGAGGGTTTTCAGTCGAGAAGACGTACCTCATGAATAGTGTTTAGAGCCCTATTTATAGAGTTGGATGAGGGTAGGCGTGAGATTATCATTCTGCCCCCCATGCCCATGAAAGGAACTTCTAGGATGTCCCGAAATACCCTTAGAATATTGTTGTGGGCTTGGGCCCATGTGACCTATGGATTAGCCCCATGTGGTAAGATTCTCCATGCGAGAGAAATCTCCATGATGTGGGAGATCTCCATGGTGTGGGAGATCTCCATGAATGAGGGGTCTCCGTATAGGAAGTCTCTATGAATAGGAGGTCTCTGCGTGGGAAGTCTCACGTGGGAGGTCTTCACGTGAGAGATCTCCATGAATAGGAGGTCTCCGCATGGGAGGTCTCATGTGGGAGATCTCCATGAATAGGAGGTCTCCGCATGGGAGGTCTCCACGTGGTAGATCTCCATACGAAGAGATTTGCCTCTGATGACATATGTCCGC
>JAOWBR010166321.1:0-11776 GCA_028571145.1 Dionaea muscipula
CTAATTCAACCTTAGCCAAATAATGGTTGTCAGTCATTAAATGGATAAAAATCAAATTTTTAATAGTCCCTAATGACATTACTATAGCATCAATCCCATAAATCCAATACAAGCAGGTTCGATCACAGGAAAAATCACAACAAAAAATCATAAATATAAAACCTAAATCTAAACAAAATACAAACCAAAGGAATATGCAGACATGCTCCTCGTGGTCGGCCTCTCCTTGACGGAGCCCTGCAGCCGCCAGTCGAAGCCTACTTCAATCGCCCGCCGCCGAGTCGAAGAGAAGTCGACTTCGATCCTTAAACTCTCAAGCCGTCCCCCTTTTTAATTCATGCTGCGCTACGGCTTGCAATTTGGAATGCAAGCTGCTTCTTGCTTAGTTGCACATGGGCTTCATCTACTGGGGCTCCTTTATGGCCGATCGATTCCTCATGCTGCTGTTGGGCTGCTTGGCATGAATTGGGCTACTTGATAATGCTAATAGGCTGATGCTTGCTGTTGGTTAATGCCACATGG
The DNA here is from genome assembly GCA_028571145.1 of Dionaea muscipula. Taxonomy (NCBI): domain Eukaryota; kingdom Viridiplantae; phylum Streptophyta; class Magnoliopsida; order Caryophyllales; family Droseraceae; genus Dionaea; species Dionaea muscipula. The sequence goes on from JAOWBR010166321.1 coordinate 523, forward strand.
GCGGCGGCTGTGTAATGGATGTGCAATTGTTGTATGGTCAATGGTGGCATGCGGCTGTTACTCATTTGCACGCTGGCTCCTCATCAACATGTGCATGGGCTTCTGCTGTTCGATTATTTTTAAACATTCGGACCACACCACACACTCCATTGAACTCTAAAAAGACCTGTAAAAATTCATAAAATATTATAAGCATAAAAACAAGTCTTTTAATCTGTTTTAAGCGCAACCGCAATTATTAAATCCTAAACTAAAAACATAATTAAAACTAAACTAATCACACAAATAAAATGCTAACGGATTAAAAATATGAGCGTAAATAAGTCGTTTTTCACGACTTATCAGAGCACAGCGTAGAAGTAAGCTGAACCCCTATCCATAAGCTTAAACCAATCATTCTTCGCTCTTTGCTTAAGCGAATCTTCCTCAGCAGACAATAATTCTCGCAAGGTAGCCAAGGCATCATCCACTTCAGATTGCAAGCTGCTGTGTATCGACTTTTGAGTTTAGATTGCAGGTCCACCAGCTTCCGCCTTGCCTCCAAAATTCTTGCAGAGACATCAGTGAAATGTGGTTTGTGAAGAATCCTCAACCTCATCTTCAGGAGCTTCAACCTCTCCATGATAGTAAACATTTTACAACCGTGAATCTGGACACCCCAAACCTCGTGCACCAACCCTAAGAAGGTAGGGTGATTCGCCCACGCATTAAGGAATTTAAAAGAGGCCCTTGGGCGAGCAGAATCTTGTGACATCGAGATCACAATGGGAGAATGATCAGAAATGCTCGGCTCTAGAAATCTAACCTCTGCACCCTCAAATTGATCAAACCATACTCTATTCCCCATAGCTCTATCCAACTTGATTCTCATCCAAGAGTTCTCGTCCTGCTGGTTACACCAAGTGTGGAAACACACGACTCCAACCAAATCATCCAGCTCGTAAGAAAGGCAGAATTCTTGAAAGTCTTCACAAAGCACCACGTTGATCCCAACATATCCCACCTTCTCATCCGCTTTAAGGAAAGCGTTGAAGTCACCCGCAACCAACCACGCATCCTTACACTGGGAAGTAAACTCCTCCAAAGCTTTCCAGAGCCCTTTCCTTTGAGCACTGGAGTTGAGGCCATACACCAGGGACAAAACAAATGAGCAATCACTATCCAATCAGGTCACCCTACAGTGCAGCACTTGGTCACACCCATTCAAGAACTGAACAGTCATTTTCCCTGAATCCCACAAGCACCAGATCCTGCCATTCGCAGCATGGCTATGGTTATTAATGCTCTTCCAACCACGACAACAAGAAGTTGAAATCCTACGGAATCCTCTCTCCTTAACTCTAGTTTCCAGCAAACCAACCAAACCAAGCTTATGATGGCCGATAAAATGCCTTATTTCAAGATGCTTTTCCAGCTTATTTGCCCCTCGAACATTCCACATGCCAATCCTCATGTACCAGCGCTAAGGTAAGGATTAAGTATCCCCCGTAGCTGCTCATTTACAATAGCTATAATCTCCGAAGAACTCTCAATCTCCCCCAAAGACTGGAACCAAGAGCCCAAGAGAGTCACCTTTGGGGCCACTCCTGGAGCATCAACCCGATCCCTTCTGGAACATGACTTCCCCTTGACTGCAACCCAATGATCAACCTCCCCCTGATCCTTCCCCACATTACTTGAAGCATTTGTCACCCCCAACTGGGCCTCTCCCACTAGTTGCCGATCCTTTCCAGACTCCACTGTTCCACTAGCAGTAGGTTGCACCCCTTTAGGACTCCACTCAAACTTGTCAGGAGGTCTCCCTTTACAGTGCTCCTCCTTATGTCCCCACTTTTCACACAATGAGCATTTCTTAGGCAACCATTCGTAGACAACCCTCTGCTCAATTCTCTTACCAAAGGGACCAACAAAGGTGACTGACTCGACAATATCTTGAGATGTATCAATATCCACCAAGATTCTAGGGTACGAGATTCTACCTCTTTGTGATGTGAGAATGTCTGTACAAATTGGTTGTCCTACCTTACTTGCTAGAAGGTCGATGGTCTTACTTCCCCAGAACAAAAGGTCTAGATTAGGCTATTGAATCCAAGTCAAAATCAAATCAAAGGATTCCTCCTCAAAGGAGAAAAATGGTACCCAATCACGAAGCATCAACGACTTAGATTTGAAAAACCAGGAGGATTCAAGAATTCTCACTTTGTCCTGCTGGGAGTGGAAACGGAAGACAAAATAGCCTTTGTCGTGCAGATGAATTTCTGGCATCACCACCTCTTTCCAATTACTCCTCACGAACCCTTCCATGGCGGAGAATGGCACATGGTCCCCCAGCACATAGCCTATTAATGCAAGGTCCTAATTTTGTTTCTCTTCAGCCACTGCCTCAGCTGAAATTACAATATCCTCACTCCTCCGATCCACCCGAGAAAGTTGAAGGCCTTTACGAGTATCTCGATTTCCAGCTAACAAATCCTCAACTGGCATCCCAGGCCCATCCTCTGCAGCCCCACTGCAACCTGTCTTCAGTGCTCGAACGTACTGCGAACCGAATCCCGAATCTAGGGCAATCCTAGACTCAATCGGTGTGTCATCCTCCTCCCTCAGTCACCCCTCCGGGTGTAGCGGCAGCCTTCACACAGCACTACCCGACACCAGCAAACCTTGGTCTCCAGGTTTCAGACCCTCAGACCTCTAGGGAGTCTCCTCCTTCTCCACCTGACCACCAGCACCAACTCCAGCAGCAAACCTAGGCCGAAATTCAAATAATATTTGTAATGCCGGTGCCCTCGTGGGCACAACCTTCCTCGGTCTCCCTCTCTTAGCCATGAATCAACGGGCGTCAATGGCGAAGCATCGCCGAGAACCAGAGCCCTTGCTCTCCCTTTTTTAATTTCTCATATATCTTACCGTTTCACTATTTAATTACTGTAATTTTTTTTGTAAAACAATAGTATTGTACTATCGTTTTTGTTTTGATAAAACGATAAGATACTATTGTTTTATCAAAAAAAAAATCTGTGTGCAAATTAATTGGGGTTTTTTTTTAATGTAAAGGAAGAAAAACCATTAAAAAAAGAAGCGCAAAAGAAAGAGAATTTGAGGCACATATCTCTAATAAGGTGTGCCCGATTTTATCCCTTTTTTTATTTTTTAATAAAATGTTAATATATTACCGTATCATAAAAAAAATAAAAATTTTTAATAATATAAAACGGTATTATGCTACCGTTTTTAATAATAAAAAATAATAATATATTATATTTCATAAAAAAAAAAATTAAAAAAATCGCGCCGCAGAGTAATCAACAAAAGAAAAGGGAAGGAATGTCATCGTACCGCCGGCTGCTGTAGGGTTCCGAAGTTTACTGTTTTCGCGGTTTCACCCATCATTTTTGTTTAGGCTCTGTGTAGTGTGGCACCGAGTCACCGGCGCTATTACCTCGTCGTCGTTCTCCATCATCCCCCCTCCTCTTTTCTCCAACCTTCTCTGACTACTTCAACTTCTCAAAAGGTACTTGATTTCCCATCCTCATGGTTCGATAATTGAAATCATTCTCCATGCAAATTCTCTCGAAATCGACAACGTTCTAGGATGAAAATACTATGTGTTTAATCAATTGGGCAGACTCGTTATTCGTTGAGATGAATCTTGTGGAAATGGGTTCGTTGAATTGGATGAAATGGCATATGTGGTCGATATGTGTTGCGCGTCAGATGTTTGATCATTTTTCTGTGAAGGGTCGTTGTGTGATATAGCTATTTGCTGAAAGAAGCATTCTACGTGGGATGATTGTTTGAATGAGTTCTATGTGGGTGGGAAAACTGGAAAAGATACATCCAGGTGCTTGTTAAGATTATATATGGTTGGATTTTTGAATGTTTTGAAAACTGTGTTGTTTATGCTATGCATTATGTTGCGGGAGGCTGACGTAGGATGAGAGTGTTGTACATGTGGTGAATAAAGGAAAACCCACATCGGGAAGGAAAAAGAAATATTTATATAAAAAAAGATATGATAACTATTTCACCACCTAGTTAACTACTTTTTATGAAACAGAGTTAGAACTCCGCAGTTAAGCATATTTGGACTGGAGGATGGGTGACCTCCTAAGAAATACTATCCAAGTACAAGTGTGATATTCAGTTAGTCAGTCGTCATTTTAAGTTAGGCTCCTCCTCTGACGGTTTTCCCGGTCCCCAACAAGTGATATCAGAGCCAATAGTTTGGTTGTGACCGACACAATGGTTTTCGGTATTATGTCTCCACTGACGACTCCTAGTAAGTGGGAGGCTCCACATCACTAGTTATAATAAGCAACGATACACTCTTGGGAAATGACAGAAGTGACACAGGCGCTTGTTAAGTGAGGAATGTGAAGTGATTGTGCAGTTGCGGTTCATTGGGGAGCGCACCGGTGTGAATGGATTCACACATGAGGGGAAGATTGTTGTGCATATGGTGAATTAAGAAAAACCCACATCGGGGAGGAAAAAGAAATGTTTATATAAAAAAGATATGATGACTATATCACCACCTGATTAACCACTTTTCATGAAACAGAATTCATTAGAACTCCGCAATTAAACGTGCTTGGACTGACCTTCTGGGAAGTGCTATCCAAGTACGGATGTGGGTAGTCAGTCGTCATTTCAAATTAGACTTCTCCTCTGACGGTCTTCCCGGTCCCTAACAGAGAGCTCATGGACTAGTTAATCGCCCACACCAAGATTAGCGGGATATGGGTTGTTGATCTTCTTATTGAGGAACTACTCAATTACACTAGGGTATAAGTAACCACTGATTTGCCAAACCCCTTGAAAAAAGTCAAAGAGGAATGAATGAATGCAAAGCAAACAAGGGACACAGAGAAAGAAACAAAGGAAAGAAGATCAACTATGAAAGTGCTTGAGATCTTTGGTTTTCTGTAGTATTGAGACAATGAAGTGGTGAGTAAAAGTTATAATGTGTTTTAATTTGTTGCCTGGTAATTTTTCAGTGTTGAGCTGATGCTACTGCTGACCAAGTGTTGTGTTACAATGCATTTTGATAGATAGACATGGGATCAAGGGGAGTGATTCCAGACAAGTGGTCAATGAGGCTTCTCTGGGTTTGTGCCATCGGAAGTGCGATAAGTAAGAATTTCTTGTTTCCATGGCCCTTTCTTTCTTCCTATTAATATTTTCTTTGCCTAGCCATGCGAGTGATGGACTATTTTCTTGGTACAATTCTAGGTCTTTACATGGTTGCTGTGGAGAGACAAATGCAGAATAGAAAAAAAATGATGGCCGAAGGTTTGAATGGGATTGAATCTGATAGTGGATCAGGGGAAGAAGTCTGATAGAGACGTATGTCTCGCAGATGATGTTGTGAGCGACGACTATTATCATGCTCCTTGCATCCATATGCGCCGATATTAGATCATCAACTATGAATCTTATAAGCTGTTCCTAGTTGTGTCATAATATGTGAACGAGACTCGGTTGACTGCGGGAAAATCAGGTTGATGTTCTGTGTTCTTCTTTAACGAGATTTAAAATCACTGGTTTCATAACTTGTTACGTGAACTGCTTGAATCCCCGCCCGCCCCCTCTCTCTTTTTCTTTCCTTCTTGTTTCCATGGAGCATCCTTTCCTTTTAATGACCATCTGTGTCCCCTGTGGCTGCTTCCTCTTTTCACATTCCACTCTTTTTCTTCACAGCTCCTTTTGGTTGGTTGTCAAATTGTCAAATTGTTGATTAATAACAAATAGGATAACATTTTATTGACTTGTCATGCTTTTTTCTTGTGTTTTATGTACTAAAATTCAAAATTCCTTCAATGCTAGTTGTGAAAATTGTTACAATTTTACTACCATGTTTAGGAGTTGAAGTACTTTATGTTGGGAGCCGGCCATATGTATATATGCTTTTCAATTTATATGATCTAAACCGTTGGTCGTGGTAAGTTGCATCATTTAAAACGTATTTTTTTACCACTTTCCTCCACTTTTCGGCGGCCTCCCTTCCAAGAGAACCGCTTCTCCCCTCCTCACTAGTGTCTGCGAAACGTGCCCGTCTTAATAGCGAGTCGAGCTTCATAATAACATAGAGATCAAGAAAATCAAATTTCATTTGTGACTAGTGGGTCGACACAGTTTCCATCCTGCTTAGACATGGCTATCTATATATAGCGACATAAACCTTTAAGCCTTGAAGTTTCTTGTGTAGCAGAGTCTTTAGATGAAGCTTAGCTGAGCACTCCACAAATTTCAGATTGTGCTTTCGTGTAGCTACTGGTTATCCTCCTCATACAGATAGCATGAATTAATTCATCATGAATGTGCATGTAGTTGTTCAGGTCTGCAACTTCCTGCAGTTTCTTGGCTCTCTCATTCTGCACCATCAATAGCTGGCTATAAATATGACCGTCTCTTCTTCTCTGTGGAGCATCATTCAAGGCTGAAAAAAAAAAAAAAAACAAATCCCAGCAAAATTATGGCTCCAAGGAAAAGCTTTGTGATTTTCTCACTCTTATTATGCATGAAGCTATGCATTGGTCAGGTTCAGGTATCAATATCCTCCCCCTTTGAGGTAGAAGAAGCTGTTTCTCCTCTACCAGGAGCACCTGAACCTGCCATTGAATCCGGCTCCGGCGACTTAGGTCATGATGAAGGTGGATTTCTTATAAAAGGTCTTCTTCCTCCATTTCCATTCTGTCGGACACTCGACGGAGGTTACTGTGAATATACCTCGTACTGTTACACGGGGTTTCACAGCGGCTGCCAGCTTATCAGTGCACCGGCTTTCAGTCAATGTCCCTTCGGCCTCGGGAATTGCTGGTTGATTAGCTGCCCTGATTGCCCAGTATGTGGTGTGCTTCCAATTGTTCCAACTCCTCTGAAACTTGGACAATGCCCTGCTAAAGCTAAAGCTAAAGCAGGCAACTAGAAGACTTGTTTCTAAGAACTCTGTGATCCTCCTCTCCTAGGATAATATATATTGACTATTGTATGTCTAGGAATAAGAAACAAAAGCATATACCACATCTTAAAACATTTCTAGCTTTCATGGTTTCACACAATGCCAAATATCTATTCCTAAACATAACGGAGTGTCGAACAAGTAATGAGTAACCAACCACTACTAGCCTCTTGTTGCGGGCATTGAAGAACATCTTGTGACTTGTCCGGGCTTGTGAAGCCCGGACGAAGTTGAAGAAGACATGGAAGCCGAGTGTAAGTGTCTAAGCAGGGGAGTAATACCAGCTCTACTGGATGAAGAAGGTTCATCTTCGGTGATTGCGGATGGACTACTACTCATCAATGCTTGCAGCTCAATCTCTGCCTCGGGATACATACAAGTAGTCTTCCCCTCGGCTTCCGGGATATCATAATCATCTTCCAATGACATGACCGTGCTCGTCTCTGTGTGGATCGTCGTCGAGTCATCTCCAAAATAGCCCTCCGGTCTTCTCTTCTTCTTCTTCTTCGCCGACTTCTTCCACACCTCAAGTGTCGCTCTTATTCTTTGAGGAACTAAGGCTGCCTTATAATTTGTTCCCATCTGAAGTGAGCAAAAACAATATAACAAGATAATCAACTTGCAGGAGGCAAAATCTAACCTAGAACTAACTTAAATCAGAAATGCTACTGAAAAGAGCTCCGTGTTCCTTCTTCGTCTAGGGTTAATTGATTTGTGAGTTACAGACAATCAGGTCAGCAGCATTACCTGAGTTACCAGTGCATATAACGGTAGTGTACTGTAGCTGCACAGAAACTGCCCAAAGAAGCTGCAGCAACAAACAAACAAACATAGAGTAACACAATGCCAAAGATTTCATAACCATATATATTACCAAATGAAAGTTATATTGTTACATCAGCAGAGTCAGCATTGACCAAGCCACGTACCCTATTATGAGCCGCAAGTATACTAGTAAATGGTTACTGATAAAGCAAGAATTGTACCCAAACTGCCACTGTAAAACAAAACAAATGAAAAAAAAAAAAAAAATTATGAATACATATTAGGTGAGAAATAAAACAAGAATGCAGAAATAAACTAAAATTTCACCTTTCTTATGATTATACATCAAATTGTTGGTTAAGAATTGATGGTGAAATTGTTAAGGTGCTGCTTAGTTTGTCTGTTTTCAGTTTTCAGTAAAAATGGAAAACAGAAAACTTGTTTGGTTTATAATTTATATTTTGCGATCTATAATTTATAATTTATCAGGGCATGAGCGTTTTTCTTATTTTGGATGTTTTGAGAATTTTTGTTAAAAACACAGAAAACGGTTTTTCTTAGTTTTCTGCATTTTAAAAATTTTGAACTGAAAACTGTTTTCTGTTTTGAGAAAATAGAAAACAGAAAATTCAACCCAAACATGTTTAAAATACAGAAAATTGAAAATTGTCCAAACCAAACAGGGTCTAAGTGTTTAAGTGTGGGTAAAGAATTTCACCAACATTCCCCACCGTAAACCAGCTCTCTTTTTTTTCCCAAACAAGGTGAATTATTCTATTCCCCTTCATTTCCCACCATTTAACCTCAATCCATGGGCCAGAGGCAGTTCCTTGCAAGCATATTTCATTATGCAAGCATATTCATCCGAATTTGCTGAAATAGATTCACACTAAGACTAAAAAGAACCACTATAATTAGTAAACAACGATGGCCGGCAAAAATATCAAGGGAAAGTACCCAGAACCAGAAAAATGAAGCCAGCTCAAATGAATTCTGCAATGTCGTTGAAAGAACACAAGTTAGTTGTTTTTCTCATCGTCAATTTCAGCTGTAGATAATAAGGGAATCGTCAACAAAGGAATTTCCGACCTGGAAAAGGATGAAATGAATCAGCTTCAACAATAGCTCTGGTCTCTTAAACCAGAAGAGATCATCACGAGGCTTCAACTTTGTTCCGGAGAAAAATCCTGATATTCCAGCACTTTCCAACGTCAAGGTTGCAATAACGTGCTGCAGCTTTGTGCCTATCAGCAGAACTAGCTGCACGGTAACATGCAAGAATATCATAGTACAACCGAGTCCTAGGTGCAGAGACACATTTTTCTAGTACCTGAGTAATGTTCAAGATAATATTACACCTAAAGTCAACTTTTGTAGGCAGACAGACATCCATCATAAGACAAAACACATTTGTATATAACCATACAATCATGAGAGAACATGGCAAGTCGGAATGCTGGGAACCCTTCAACCAAAAATCAACACGAGGAAGTATATCCTTTCTCGATAGATTTTAGATGAAATATTTCCAAAAGGATATAACGGGAATTTCATTGTCTTAGCATTAATCTAGAGAAAGAAGTATATGTGACTAACAAGGTAGTTAATTTGGGTATTTGGACAACAAAACCTTTGGAAATGAATAATGGTTTCTATTAAAGTAAAATCATTTTATGCACATCATAAGTTTGAGTTTTTGATAAAGTTTATTCCTTAATATGAAGTTTTGACCAAATGGTCATGAGTTTGATCTTTTTACCCCCAATTGTCATCATAGTAGTTATTATTGTTGTTGTTTGTAAATCTGTGTATAGTCCACGTTTTAAGCCCAGTGGGCTTTCCCATGAAAGGGCATATTAAAGTATAAAACTATTTTCTAGAACTCTTACCATTGACAATCTCCCATTGCAAAAAGCCAAAGAATGAAAGTCTATATCTAACTGTTTTATGCCAAAAAGAACCCTAATATACAAAGAATTTGAATATAAGAATCAAACTTACAGAGATTGGTATAATTGCTATCCAGAAGTATAAATTGGAACCTGCATACAAAAGGAAAATTGATTTAACTTAAGCATAGTAATGTCCATTGCCCAAAGATCTTGTCAGACGAAATAATACAACAATGAGTATATGATCATATAAAAGTCTGTCTATTTTATTGCAAACAAAGGTGGAGAATGAATATATATCGTGCCATCATCCGGAATGCTAATTCCCAAAGAGAGAAAGGTATGAAAAAAAGTAAAAGTAAATATAAATCAAGGATTCCAAATTGAAATAGACAATGTCATCTGATACAACTTTCCCAGTCCTAAATAACTGGTAGAAGGCGAAGTGAATTCACATATAAGTGATAGTGAAACATACCTTTTATATTAAAAAGCATAAAAGCAACGACAAATCCCCAATGTGGACCACTGCAAAAAGAAATTTAAAAAAAGGATCAAAAAAGCAAGCAGTTTAGCAACCAAACCAAACTTCATCAACAAACCTAGGCAATATAGTAAAGACCATGAAAGCATGCTGGCGGCAGACAGCGAGAAGACATTTCTCATTCGAAGTTTTTTTAAAGCAGAATGGCCCTTCTGCACTATTTGTTACAACTGTTAGTTTGCCTCACACGAGCAACCCCCCTCCTCCCCCCGGGCCAGAAGGTGGGGGTGTAAGCGCAGTGCTACCACTGCGAAGTACTGAAGGGGGGCAGATTTGTAATTTCATAGTTAATTTTTGCTCGAGTTTATAAATTAGGAGGCATTCTCTATTGTAATTTAACTCTTTGAAATAAGTCCTTTCCTTGTAAAGGTGCCAACCAATTTTCCCATGCATTCCCTCTCCTTAGACAACCACAAACCCGCTTTGATTGTGTCAACCTTCTCCAAGGTCGTCCTTTCAATTTTCACTACTAGGGCTCTACGATATTAGGAGCCTTAAAATCTTCCAAGTCTTAAGATTTCAGCATATCATGCTTTGGACCTCTTAAACCTTCCATGCATCTTTTTTAGCACATTGCTCTCACAAGCTCTTACAGGTCCAGCAGAAGAAGACCTCAGAAGCACCTCTTAAAACTTTAGAACCTCTGTAATTTCTTGACTTACGATTTCAAGGACTCAAAAGGACAGCCTTAGTAGGACCTTAACCTGCCAACACCCAGCATCAACTAATAATAGCATGGTTGCTTAACAGGCACTAGATAGTACTTGGCCAGTAGTGATGATTGGGAAAGCACTTCTATGCTGGTCTGCTATAGTAAATCCTTGTGAAGCCACTAAATAGTACTTTGTCTTTCTGCACCATGTAGACACTATATTGGAAACAAGTCAAACAACTCCTTTCATAGGCTTCCAATCCCAGTCCACACCTCTCCACTTCTTGCCTTTGCCCAAGCGCAGCTTTCACTGCATCAGCATTTGTTGTGCATAAATCTTTAGGCTCTGCTTGGTTTGCATCATTTTCTGTTTTCTGTGTTTTCTGTTTTGTAGAAAACAGAAAACGTGTTTGGTTTGAATTTTCTATTTTCTGTTTTCT
>JAOWBR010166332.1:0-11774 GCA_028571145.1 Dionaea muscipula
ACCCCTGCTTGTTTTGGCAGGTTTTGATCAGTGATTGTAGCTGGATGCGGCGGGAAGCGGTGTGACCTCATTAGGATATTTATTTGTTTTCCGCTGCATGATTGCATAGTACTCTGCTTTGTATTTGACCCTATGGTCATTTTGGATGACGGATTTTCCCTATGAGGGACTTGTAGTAGTCTTTATGTTATATGATGCTTCCGCATGATGTTTTATGTACCTTTTGGCTTGGTATCATTGTTCGTATGCATGAGGATGGTTGACTATCTTTGAGAGTTGCCGGTTTTATTGTTTTTGAGTTTCACCCCTTTGGCTTCAATGACTCGTGGTTCACCCCACGGGTTATCGCCGGTAGCACCCGGTTTCGGGTGGTACACCACTGCTCCTACACGTGGCGGCTATGTGTCCTGGTCTGCCGCTGTTGTGACATGTAAGTGTTCTGCCATCACATGATTATCCACGGGAATGGTGTCTTCTACCCTTCTTGCAGAACCACTGCTTGAAGGTCGATCCCCCAGAGCTTCCAGATGCAACTGTCAGAAATGTTGAAACCTTTCCCATTCACCGGCTGGGAGGTTCTGGAACTCTTAGAAGCGGGCATAAACATCCAGCGCCATCCGGACGTTAGCCGTCCCATCTTGCTGTTCACCCACAGGGTTAGGGATACCCTCATGGTGAGCTTCACGGATGACAGGACCAGCCACCCTTGGTGGTGAACCAGTCCTCCTCGCCGGAGTGTTAGACGAGGTAGCTTGAGGGTCAGTTCCACTTCTCAAAGGCGTCGTTCTGCCCAAGCACCAAATAAAAGCTCTAATCACACAACAGCACTAAGAGAATGGAATGCTAAAAAGAAAAGAAACCCAGACACGCACCAGATGTGCTCCATGACACACTAACACTACAAAGAGCTAAAGGAAACAAAAGCACATCAGAAAACAAAAGTGCGTACCCCTAGTGGATGCCGAGAGACATGCCTCTTTCTAACAAACCCAATTTCACATGCATGAACTCAAACCATAAAGCATGCAAAGTCTAACCCTTAATCAATTCAGACCAAACCATAAAACAACCTCGCTTTGATACAATAATTGTCACACCCCACCCCGGGTGGACCGGCGTACGCCCCGTGGAACCCTCCACGGTCCACACAAGCCTCAACCCAAACCAACCCAACGGTTTAATCATCAAACGTCATGAAATAGAATTCAACTATGGGGTCTCCTAAGTGGACAACTGGATAAAACAGAGTGCGTTGGTCAAACTCAAGAATCAAATGAAACTCTAAAAACAATCTCAATGTCAATGTAGAAGAATCCATACGCCTCAACCACAAAAATCATATGAATCATCTCAAATGCTAAGGCAAACAGAAAGAGCTAATCAACACATATTCTAAATCAGCTGAAAGACAAATCAAATCCTAAGAGGCCGCGTCGTCTCCCCGTCGCATCCTCCTAGCCAGACGACTACCTGAAATCACAATTTAACGGGAGTATACACGGGGTTAGAATAGGAAAACAAACTCATGCCCGAAACGTACAATATATAACTCATGGGAAATCCATGAGGTTATGGGGATGGCCCAAATCGAACGTAAGTAAATAACACGACCACCTTATTCTGGAGCCCGGAGGTGATCGGGGAAAAACAGGAGGGGACTATCCACCACAGTTACGAGGTACAACTCATGGATTAAGAGCCAAGAAGGAGATGACAGCCAGAGTACAACATAAGATAAATCAAGAGTAAATAGAAGCATGGCCGTCAACAAATAAACAATCATAACCTCAGAAGCAAACATGGAATCAAAGATGCGAGACCACAACAGCACATAATGAATCAATGAATCTCAATCAAGCAGATCAAAAATCTCTACATCTACTCAAATCATAATCCCCAAAATCTCAAGTACATCTCTCAAGGGCCATACACCCCAAATATAGCTCTACTCAATCTTCCACCAACAACACAATATAGGGATCCTCGCCATAATGTGGCGCGTAACAGGAATGGCGTCCGACATCACGCTAACCAACGCATGCACCGTCCAGGTCCAACCGTGTATAATCGATGAACCTAAAGACGTTGTGTCGCTACGGGGTCTGAGCCCGCATGGCCAAGGTCACTCTAGAAGGGCCAGAGAACTATCCCCTGAACTTTCTCAATTATACTCAATTAGATCTCAATTCATCCTCAGTTAATCTCATTCTCTCCTCATGGATCACAAGTCCAAGAATATACCTCACTAGGTCCACACTCAACTTGTAAAGCAAACAAATAAAAACAGCAATCATGTGGGTACAATCAAAAAGCATAAGTAACCACAATATGAAACAATTCGACCATACGAGTGTGGACAAACAGAAAACATTCGCAGGGCATGAACTATGAACCAGTAAACAAGGGAGGTATCAAGGAACAACGAGGCTCAAGGAGAGGAAATAAAAGGAAGGGAACGTGTATACCCCTCACCTGGATCTATGCTAAGTCCAAGTGCAACTAATCTCGCTCACAATGCTCCGAATACGATAACGAAACCACCTATACACAAAACCAAGGAACGCTCACTAAATGCGCTACATGTGATGCACCCTGAAACCAAGGCCTAAAAAACGTCTTAACAATGCCTATGGAATGTCTAATGATCTTCCCGAGCCAAACGGAACTCAAAGCCTTGCCTAAATGGGCCTAAGTACGCACACTGATGGAAGCACGACCGTACTTGAGAGGCACGGCCAACACGGCAAAGCTGTGTTCACCATGGCAGTGAGGATGCATGGAAAACTGGACGAAGCATGGCTATGTTTGGTGAAACATGGCCATGTTTTGCCCAGGCTGCGTTTGCAGAAGAAAAACGGCACACGATACGAATCGCAATCAAACCCATCGACCACGGAACGCACATGCAGCATTGAATGGACATAAAAACATGCACGAAATAATCCCCTAACATGCACCATGATCTACCCAAATGATCCCACATGTAAGGACATGAAAAACGGTGAAAACGGCAAAACCCGAAACACATGATATCGACGCAACAACTTGACTATATGGGTCATCACGACATCAACGAACCAGAGGGGTTAAAATCCAACATCATCCCATCCCCATGCACCCTCAAACACGTCAACGATCGAGAAAGAGGAAAAAGGGTTAAAAAATCCAACCTTTACGAGATCCGGAGAAAGCCCCGACGAATCACGATGAACCACTCGAAACCCGCTGCGACGAAGACCTCTCCCTCTTCTCTGAATATCGGTCATCAAGAAAACGGAACCAACATCATTATCTTCATCCAAGGATAAGAAAATGGAAAGAAATGGGAAATCGTGAAAACTTACCGGCGCAACCACCACTGCGAAACCCTCTCTCCTTCCACCCGTCGGCTGCCCATAGCCGCCGTCGTCTCCTTCCCGCTGTTGCCGCCGTTGTCCCAAGCAAGAGAGAGAAGAAAGAAAATAAAAGAGAGAGAGAAAGACAACCGGTAGAGGGAGGGAGAGAGAGAAAAAGTGAAACTACCAAGAGAGAAAGAAGGAAATATGAATGAGGGAAGGAAAGAAGTTAACGTGGGAGAGAGGGAGAATGAATATGGGATGTGAGTATTGTAACTGATGGGAAATCAAAAAGATTTCCAAAATATACTCCCAAATCAGGCCCCCAAATCAAGGAATGACAAATCAGCCAAATCCCATCATTCTAAATGATTAAAAGATTTAAAATCCGCCAAAAAGGATAAAAAAGGGTGCTACGAAGCTTCGAACTAGAGACCTCACGCAAACGAATCCACTCAACCGCTTCCATAACCCAGTTGGGCTAGGTAGAAGTCTCGAAAGAAAAATAGCCCTGCAAAAATAAAAGCAGAACGGATGGTGTCAAACTCTTATAAGTGATATTAAAAACCCACAACTAAAAATACATAATGTTAAAGAAATAAAATAACTAAAGTGACAGTGCATGCTCTAGAAAAAACCCAACTACGAAACGGTCCGAATCCAAGGATGCTAAATAAAAAAAAAAATTAATAATAATAATAAATATTAACCTAAAAATAATAAATAATAAATAAAAAGTAATAAATGATAACCGATTCCGAAGGAGCGGGTTATCACATCCTTCCCCCCTTAAAAGGATTTCGTTCTCAAAATCCAAAAATAAGAACAAAAATCAAAACTCTAAATCAACTCTTAAATCAAAGGTGCATTAATGGAAATAGAGAATCTCAAAATAGGTCTAAACAGGTCCAACTCAAAATTCAAAACCAGCTAAGAAAAACATCATCCGATTAAAAGGGAAATGCCAAGGACTCAAAAATCTAACAAACGACCACTAAAAGTCTAGATCCATCATCATTGTCAACTACTCCTGCTCATCAGTTGGAGTCGTGTGATAACCCGACCATTTATATTTTTATTTCGTTTGGTTTATTCTCGAGACCTCCACATAGCCCGACTAGTTAGCGGAGGCGGTTGAGGGGATTTGTTCATGGAGGACTCGGGTTCGAGTCTGGTGGAGATCGTTTTGATTTTAATGAGATTTTTAGTCTCATTTAATGTTGGAGGAGTTTACCGTTTTACCCTTTTGGGTTTAGTAGAGGATTATGGATTTTAATTCCCTTTAATTTTTCATATCTTTCTTTTTCTCTCTCTTTTTCCTCTTCTCCCTCACGTAACTCCTTCTCTTCTCACATCTCCATTTTTCTTCTTCTCTCATCTCTACCGGCAGCAAGGAGTAGCGAGGAGGAGGATGACGTCGGTCTGGGATTGTCCATGGGAGGATCGTTCATAGCGTCGTCGTCTCGGTAAGCTTTTTATCCGATTTTTCCCTCTTTCGCATTTAAGGTTTTGATCGATTTAGGACGAATTGTTGATGGATTTTCGTCATTCTGGTCTCCCTTGGTTGTTATTGGATCAGAGGAAGTAGGGAGGAGCGTCGTTGACGTTGGATTCAAAGCGGTTTCATCGGTTCGTCAGTTTAGGTTGGTTTTCTCTCGTTTTACCCTAATTTCGTTGGTTTTATTCGATGCATCAGTATGGGGATGTGGTGACTTTCTTGTTGGGTTTAGTTGGTGCATTTGACGAGGATTATCGTCTTGATTTGGTGGATTTTACGTTTCATTTGGTCTTGGTCACTGTTTTATCGTTTTTGCTCGTTTTAGTCGTTTTTGGTTTGATTCGATTATGAGGCATGTTAAGTGTTGGTTTGCTACTGCGTTAGGCATGTTTTAGTGTCATTTTGAGATTATGATTTGCCTGGATGTTGAGGATATCGATTGGTATGGTTTAGGTTAATTCTGCAGATTGTATAGTTTGGTTTTCGCATATTAGGGATCGTTACGGCCGTAATGCCCTGTGCATTACAACCGTAACCTTTGTAAAACCCTTCCCATTTTCTCCCAGTGTTACGGGTGTAATTCCTGTGAATTATGACCGTATCGGGTCTCATTACGTTCGTAACAACCTGCTTACGACCGTAATGATGCTTTTTATGGTTGTTCGCTTGGGTTTTCAACCCTTGAGTTTCCCATTTCGATGCAAGTCTCTAGACTTCGTTTTTTAGTGTGTGTTGGTCATGCTAGACAGTGTGGTTTAGTGAGTTGTTTTAGCTTGGTTAGCTAGTTGTTTACACTTGAATAATTATTAAGGTGGTGACGTGACTGTTTACGGAGTTTGGTGAATCGCTCTATTGGGACTTTGTGTTAGCGAGATTTCAGGTGACGGGTGTACACAAACCTTCCTTACCTTCCACCTCCATCTTTATGCATTACCGTTTCTTCATAGCCTTTCTTCGATACTGATACTCCAGGAAAAATCCCCTAGAGTGATCACAAAAGTCCCGAGCTGAACCGGGTTAGGAAGGTCCGGCTGAAAGGAAAGGAATCCGGTTGGCTCGGGGGAGGAGTGTTCTTGGTGACCTCTGAATGGCCTGAAACGGACGAAGAAACTCGTCAGAGGGTACCCCGAGGTGTTAGCTCGGGGAAACCGCTCTGATGCTTAAGTCAGCAAGTGAAGAAGAAGGGAAAGGATCCCTTGCAGGAGGCTACCGAGCGTGCACTACCGAGCGTGGTGTCGGGCGTGCACTACCGGGCGTGCAGAGGCTGTTGGCAGAGAGGAAGATACCGAGGGGGACAGACCGAGCGTGCACTACCGAGCATGTAGCAGAGCGTGCACCACAGAGCCTAGTACACCGAGGGTATAACCGAGCGTGCAAGGGAGAGTCTGAAGGTCCAGAGTCCAATGCAAAGGTTAGAATGCACGTACCTGAGAGGTGGGGAGGAGACCCCTACTTATAGGGGTTGGGAAGGTGGTGAAATTACCAAAAGAGCCTTTACCGAGCGTACCGAGCGTGCACCTACCGAGACTGTTACCGAGCCTGCACTATCGAGGCTCTTACCGAGCATACACTGTCGAGGCTCTTACCAAGCCTGCACTGAAATCCCTGAAAAAAGCACGGTCGATCCGTTTGATCTCCCGGTTCACTTCCCTAGGGGTAAAAACCCATATATCATCAGTCCCCCAACTTCGGAGTGCGAATGTAGTTCGGACTGTGAAGTTTTAAAATCAAATCCAGAGTGAAGCGGGAAGATCGACGGTTAAAATGATGTCACTCGAGTTAACGGAGTGATAGTAGAATGGGAGAAAAACGGTCAACGCCCTGCCGGGGGGTATACAGAGCATGCACTACCGAGCGTGCACCTGTGCCGAGCGTGCACTACTGGGCTTGCATACTGGGCGTGCGCTACCAGGCGATGCACTACCGGGCGTGCATACTGAGCGTGCACTACCGAGCATGCATGCCGAGCGTGCACTACCGGACGTGCAGTGGCCTGTGCCTATAAATAGGCCAACCCCTTCCTTCATTCTTCAACTCATTTCCTCTTCGACGCGGAAGCTCTGCCAAATTCTTTAATACCGAGCGTGCACTCTAGAGCTCTTACCGAGCGCAGTACATCGACCGTGAAACCGAGCGCGCACTACCGACGGTAATACCGACAGTGCACTCTTTTTTGCAATTTTTCCTATATTTCCTCCATTTGACCCAAAATGTCTTTCAACCCTGCCCTTTCCGACCCAAACCCTACCGAAAACCTCCCGGAGGGTGTCCCAGTGGCCCGAGGTGTAAATATTGCCGATCATGTCCCCGAGCCAGCGGGTAGGGCTCTCCATACACAAGTTCTTATATGATCCTTCCGAACGAAGAATGCCTCTTCTTCTGCTGGCCCTAGCGATTATACGGCCCGCCCCCGCGCTAGGGGGGCGGACCATGCATCCACAATGTCCTCTTTAGATGTTTTATACTTGGCGAGAAATCAGGACTGTCTGGATTATCGCTTCCGTGCCCCGACCTCCTCCGAACGTCCTTATGACTATAAGGAGGGGGAAATGGCGATCTATGTTGATAGTTTATCCCTAGGGATGGGCCTCCCCCTCTGTGCATAGTACGGGGCTATTGTTGATACGTTTGGGATCAGTCCAACACAATTGACTCCCAATTCTTTGCAACTAATGGCGGATTTTGGCGTTATGTGTGGTGATTTCGGTTGTCCTCCTAACTATCGCATGTTCTGTAAGTATTTCAAAATCTCCAAGAACCCCAGAGACGACCCTTGGTCGCTTCACTCCTTCTCCTCGAAGTCAAAAAAGGTGTTCCTGTCGGGGCTGTCAACGAAGATCAATTTTTTCAAGCAGAGGTGGTGTTAGGTTAGCAGTCCGGGGATTCCCTCGAACCCTCTATGGCGTAAGCCGTCGTCGGTCCTAGTTGTGGACTATTTTGATGATGCGATTAAGCTGGATGGAGAGATTACGCGGATGATCAAGAAGAATGATACTTTTCCCATCAAGGACTTAACTGCTCGAGGCTTGCTGATAGCCTCGGGGTTAGTTGATGGAGACATCCCGGAAGAGGATACCTCGTCCGAGACTGCTAATGCACCCGAGGATGCTGGTCCATCCTCTCCCAAAACCGTGTCATCTGCCCCCTCCGATGACTCTGTGGACTCACTCTTCAACAAACTCACCCCCCACCCCGATGAATCCTTCTCCCATCGCGATCTACCATCTCCTACCCCCTCCGGTGGTTTCGAAACAGGGGCGTTCTCTCCTCTCCGGGACGATGATTATGGTGAGCTTCATCTGGATGTCGAACATGACACTATTGCCAAAGGAATCGATGACCCATCAGTTTTTCCCCCGAGGGGACCGACGCAAACGCCTCTGTTGGGGTCGGGACGTCTGGTTACCATTTTTGCTTCGATCTGACCGTCCTTCTGTTTCCTTGCACTTTTCTTTTGCGAACGATTCTAACTCTTTCCAATTTTTACAAATATGCCTCCGAAGAAAATAATTCTGGTCGTTCCTCAGCAAAAGAGGAAGCTGGGCACAAGCTTCGGGATGGAGGAGGGTGAAATTGATCCAGCTCCTCGAGCTGGGAAGTACCCCAAGTCGACAGCCCCCCCCTCCCGAGACGATGCGTGAGGCTGCCAAGAAGCTGGCGAATCTATCCAAGTTCGCGACCCGGAGTGACCCCAAGCTCAAGGAAGTGTACACCAGGCCTATCAGCCCTCAGTCTACAGCTCCCTCCAAGATCCTTCATCGGCTCCCAGGTAATTACAAACACTGCGTACCGGCCACCTCCAAGTTCGCTCTTCCGTACTATCATGGTGACAAGCCTAAGCCTACGCTGATTGGGATGCCTGATGACAGACACGGGATTATGGATTCTGAAGACAATGCATTGGCCGCAGCTCAAGCTATTGCAACTTCCATGCCATCTGATCTGCAACACTACATGGGTCCGGGCAGAGAGTTCCAGAAAGACTGGATGCAGAAAGACGCGAAGATTCATCTTGCTCGGGCCCTGGTAGCGATTGACATGCAGCAGAAGATGAGCTATCACCACGAGACGCGTGCTTATGATAATCATCTGGAGGTGAGAGATCTTTAAAAGTAGAAAACGGAGCTAAAGAATAAAATTGATCTGTACAAGAAGCGACAGCAGGAGCTGGAGGCCGAGCTAGAGGAGGAGAGAGGGCGGGTGAAGCATCGAGATGACGAGCTTAAGGGCGAGCGGGCGCTCTCAGCCAAGAGGGAGGAGAGGTACAGAGTGATGCAGCGACAGCTAGAAGAGGAGTGGGGCAAGCAAAAGGAGTCCCTGGCCAGCATTCGAGCAACTCATTTTGATGGCTGGGTGGATGAATGGGTGGCGACCCAGGCCGGGGCAGAGTGGTTGTACGAGTGCTCGAAGGGAGCTAGAGCGACCGGCTATAGGGAGGCAGCACTTCGTGCCAAGTCCTATCACCCCGATTTGAATGTTGATCAGCTGATGTCTCAGCTGACAAGGTGCGAGGGTGTGAGCTTTAATGCTGACGGGATAGCGTACTTCCTTGTTGAGGTTGAAGATATAACAGTCGACCCTCCCTCTGCTACAGATGCTCCAAGGACCGATGATGCTTCCCTGCCTGGGATCGTGGGTGCTTCCTCCTCTGCTCCAGGAGGTGTCGGATTAGATTACACCATATCCTATGAGGAGCTTATAGGATCTGATACCGAGTATGATGCAGCGATGAAGGATATGCCCTCTCTTGCCAAGTCCGCAGCCGAATACCAAGCCCTTCTAAAGACCGGACTTAGTGAGGGAGGCGGACTTCCTGGTGGTGGTGCGGAGGAACAACTGGGAGGTGAAGAGGGAAGGGTGAACATCCCACAGGTGGATGAGCCTGAAGACCCTGTCCACGAAGGCCCATGAAGGTTGACGTAGTTCTAGCTTTCTCTTCTATCTTTCCCTTCTTTGCTTCGTATGTATAGACTTTAGGAAGAACAGGCGTTTGATACGACCTGATTTTTTATGTGACCCCCTTTTGAATCAATGAAACTTCTGTCTTTGCTCTACTTGCGCTGCCATGTTTATTATCTGTTGCTCATAATCTCAACTTAAAAGTTAAGAAGATAACATAATGCAGTAGACAATAGATCATTTTTATGACATAACGAATCATGTAGGGTAAATAGGAAGTGTGAACCCGGTTACCGTCTGAATGGAGATATGTCTCCCTAGCGGACTCTTATGAGTTGGATGTCGGCCAGTTGACGATATGAGCGGTTCTGACTGCTGCATAAACATGCGGGGGCTGCCCGGCTTACAGTCCTTTGTGTGGGGTGACCCCAATCACGGGAATAGTTATCTGAAATATAGTAGTAGTTAGACATGTATTCAGGGTAAGAATGTGATGAGAGAGGCTCAGGAGCTGACGTATGTCGATTAAGAAATCGGGCAGTATAACTCAAGTGATCGATGCAAGTTAATCAGGGGAAAGATAGAACCTGTAATAAGGTGTGATCCCCCCAAAACCTCCAGAACTCCTCGGGATAGGCCCGGGCCTACGGCTCTATGGCCGATTGAACTCCTAACCTTCGGAAATCCTCGGGACGGATCCCGGAAAACACGGCTCGGTGGCCGATTGAACTCCTAACCTTCGGAACTCCTCGGGACGGACCCGGAAAACACTTCGGAACTCCTCCGTGGAGGGCGTCCCCGGGCCATGGGAATAGTCATCCGAGGCAGGATTGGCCCGGCTTATACGGGGATGAAAGTCATCTGAGGCGGGGTAGACCCGGCTTACACAGGGATGAAGAGTCATCTGAGGCGGGGTACACCCGGCTTACACAGGGATAAAGACTCATTTGAGGCGGGGGAAACCCGGCTTACAC
Organism: Dionaea muscipula; assembly: GCA_028571145.1. Lineage (NCBI taxonomy): Eukaryota > Viridiplantae > Streptophyta > Magnoliopsida > Caryophyllales > Droseraceae > Dionaea > Dionaea muscipula. Next base: position 10,707 of record JAOWBR010166332.1, read on the forward strand.
AGGGATGAGAAAAGTCATAGTCTAGAGTCGAACTCGTCCAAGTGTCCTTTATGCTCTGTTGACGCCCGAGGATTAGGTTAGGATTCAAGTTATGAAACCAATGCGGTCCAAAACGGACAGGTTTACCCTTGCGTGATTTGGGACCTGTACTTGATATTAAAGTCATTAGGATTATACCCGGCCCAATGACGGAGTTCCTCGGCCCGAAGGCTCCGAGTCCCCCATCCCGACCACTGGGATAGAGATGTGGACGAGAGCCGACTTGACTTCTCAATTGCGGGACAGTTAGGTGATTGATATTTTAAACATGACCTAAGTGGACCCGACTCAGTGACGGAGTTCCTCAGCCCGGAGGCTCCAAGTCCCCCATCCAGACACTGAGAAGGAGATGCAGACGAGAGCCGACTTTAATACTCACTACGGGTCTACTAGGTGCATGAGCCTTTTAAACAGAACTCAATGGAAGGTAAAATCCTTTCCTGTGAAGCAAACCCGACTCAGTGACGGAGTTCCTCGACCTGAAGGCTCTGAGTCCTCCATCCAAACACTGAGATAGAGAAGCGGACGAGAGCCGACTTTCATTCTCAATTGCGGATGGCTTCGCTCCGCGTAGAAGGGTTCTTACTTCCATGTGTTCTTTTTGTTATCTCTTGTGAAAGAAGAGAGAGAAAGAAAGTAAGAGGGTTAGGGTGAGGAATATCACCGAGTGCCTCGTGTTTGCAAAAGTGTAGACTTCGACGGAAATGATGAGGCATGTGCCGATCGTGCGGTATAGTTGTCATCGCAAGCGGCCTGGATATTCCTTTATGTCTTGGGGCCTGTTCTAGGCGGCAAACTTGTCAGCAGGGACCCAAGGTTTTTAACCTCGGGGAGCTCCTCCGACGCTCAAGTCAGCCCTAGTTTTATTAAAAATTTAGAGTGAATTTACATACAGGAATATAGAAGAAAGGAAAGAAGACATTACAAAAATGTACTACTTTACTGATAGTATTTTCTAAGATGCACAATGTTCCAGGTGCGTGAGATGTCTCTTCCATCCAGAGTCTTGAGTCGGTATGTGCCTGGTCT
>JAOWBR010166343.1:0-11774 GCA_028571145.1 Dionaea muscipula
CATAAGTGATTTTTAATCATATGGAATCATGATTTTGATGTTAATCCAGCTCTATGAAGGTCCATACATGTTGTTTATATGTATTTTAACATGTTTGAAAGGTTAGAGTTGAAGTTGGATTGAGTTTGGAGTAAAATCGTGCAACGGACAGAAACTGATGTTTCTGTGCAGCAGCCACGGACGTCCGGCTGGAGGTCCGATGGTTACGGACGTCCAGCTGGAGGTCCGGTGGTGATGGACGTCCGGCTAAAGGTCTGGTGGTCCTTCTATTTGCCTCCAAACGTTTTGTTGAGTTCCCGTTTGTTTAAGATAAACCCTATGGGTTTAAAGGGGGTTGTTAACATGCATTTTAAGGTGTTTAAGACATGCTAAATGGTTGTTAAGCGGGATTAAGGATTTGTTTCAAGATTTATACCCTTTTGTGGTTTTCTAGCACTTTAGTGATGTGCTACTTATGTCTTTGCTCAAGATTTGACTTTGAGCAGCGGTAGAGCACGTGGGGACTTCTGTGTGATTATTTACCAGCTGTTACAGGTATGGGTAGTATAAGGACTTCCTCTTGGATTTTCTGTTTGACCATTCGGGCCTTCTTGACATGTACATGATTCACTTGTTAGATGTTAGCACTTCACTTCATGATTGAAAGACTTGTGTGAATTGCTTACTTTTATGAAGTACAAGAAGAATGACATGAGGCCTTTGTGTGATAACTATCTCTTAGTTCATTTACACAAGATTAATGATATAAGGCATGCTTAGTTGTCTTTGTGTTCATTCAATGTGTGGAAATGACATCGTGGGCATACCCAGTTGCCTTTTTAATACCATTCATGTACAGTGGTCATGGAGATAAGTTGGAATTAAGCCCCCGGGACAGTCTCTTTTCAGAGTGACTTGGGCCACCTTTTTGGATGTCACAACGTCTGTAAGTCTTATTCGCTAGCTACGGGGGACTAGGACGATACTGCTACTGGAGGGTGCATTCTGCTGATCGCCAAGCCGGAAGTGCACACCAGTAGTTTTAGGGATCCCTCAGTTGTGACTGTAATTGGCACTTTCATTTTCTCATGCCTTTCTGTGCTGAAGTGTGTATGTGTGTGATATGTATGATTCAGATACATATGTTGTGCATGATATATATGACTCAAATACATTGTCATGTGGCATGTTTGTGACAAGGTGGGGTGAGATATATGTGATATCTCCTTGATGTTAGACTACCTTATGTGCATATGATTCTACGTATAAGATGTTTGCTTTTGTTGGAGGCATAAACATGCTTTTATCTCATAACATCTTCGGCATGCTAGGTTGATTGTTGTCAGGTATGTTTTAGTTAGTGCATGACTGCATGACCTGGGTTGGGTTTTGGGAGTGGAGCGTCTACCTTCGGGTTTGTGTTACCGTTGCACCCCCTACTCTTACTCAGCCATTGTATGTTGGCTGACGGTCCTACACCGATTTATTTTCAGGTGCTCACGAGGAGACCTAGCTGGATGTCGTGGAGGGACGACGTCACGCCTCTAGGGTTGTCTATGGTTGTCTTTACATTTCCGCTGTTGTGTTTAGACTTTGTAAACATTATGTCTGATTTTGAGACAGTTACGTACTGTTTTGGTTGGGTGCCCACGTGGCCTGATCCCTACTCAATGGGATAATTTTTGTATGTACCATATGTCTGTTTGACACTTGTGATTTATGGTAGCATGTGGACTTGAGTTTCTGTGATTTAACCTTTAGGCTTTAATGACCTGTGGACCGGTTCCGCGGGTTATCGCTGATTTCACCCCGACCGGGTTGGGGTGTTACAAAAATATTACTGATTTATTACCTGTGTGGGACTGATGTCTAACAAGCTCGCCAGCTATGATCTCATTACATCCACAGCAGTGTCTGCAATGATGGGATGCCCAGCCACGGGAATACGTAAGATGTACCATACATCGTGCAATGTGATGGTCATCTCTCTAAATGGAAAATGAAAACTGTTTGTTTCCGGTTGCCATCTCTCCACAAACGCAGTGATCAGTGGCACATTCAAGTGCTGGAACATGCAATATGTCAGATGGTACAATCCACTCATCCTCAGAACACGCAGAATTGCCTCATCATTGATGTTCCAACGTGAAATCCAATCATAATGGTTCTGACCTGTTAGTATACCGCGATCCTGTTTATATCAAGTATAACAATATAACATTAAGAACAAAGCATGAGGCTAAAACAACATAAAAATAATAATTAATGAATGCATATTTGTAAAATAACTTCTTACCAAACCGTTTCATATCACATGACATGTGAAGAAAAACTGATAAGGAACGAAGCATCATCAGGCCCTCCATCCGGTCGATCCTCCTCCTCTTCCTCCTCCTCCCGAGGCCTACCCTAAAATGGGATGTATGAGCCATGGGAAATGGACCCCTTTCCCTTTCCCCTCCCACTCCCACTCACCCCGCTGAATGAACCTGACATTTACGTCATGTACGGCTCATGAAAAACATGGTCCAGCACCGAATCATCAATAACAGGAGATGTCCTAATGGCCGGAGAGAACTGATAGAAATGAGGGTCCAACTGATCGACATCACCCAAAGGTGCCGGATACATGTCTGGCGACCACATAGGAGCAACCGGTGGGACTACTGATAGACGACTACTAAACCCCTCACCAGGCTGAGCACTTCATCCCCGGCAACAGGTGGGACTACTGACGGACGAGTCCGTGCAGAGGCTGTGATTCTCCGACCACGAAGTCGGCCCGGATACTGATCTAAATCTCTACGTCGAGAACTATCGTCTTGTGCAGGCCTCTTTGACATCTGCATTAGTACAAATTAATTATTTTCATAAAACTAAACAATTTATAAAATTAACTCAAAAATACAAACATAATTAAATAGATAATCTGTTAGGTAGATAGTGGTAAAAAAAAAACCCCGAAAAACGAGCTGTCCAAAGCTACAGCCGGCCCTTACGGCCAACCCTCAAAGGGCACAATCGGATCGGATCTAAGGTCTAACAGTCCCTCCTTAGTGTCGGACCTTAGGTCCGACTCTCTCTCATCACAATGGCCGTAAGGGCCGACCCTATGGGTGAACTGTCGAACCTAGGGTTCGACTCCACCTGCGGTTCGATCGAAAAACGTCTAAAAATTGATGATTTTGTGTAATTTTTAGATAAAAATCTCATTACAAGTATAAAATATAAGATTTACACTAAAATTTAGGTTTTTATTAACCTCGTTTGAATCAAAATCGGTCACCACCTTCTAAGGATCCCCAATTTTTACTCTGAGGAGTTAAGATGAGAGTGAAATGAGCTCATACGAATATTTTTCTACTTATTTGATAGTAGGGGCATTTTGGTCATTTTATTTATTTATTTTATTTTTTTTAAAGGATACTGCGTTTAGAGTTTTAAGGTGCTGCGTTTCGGGCATAGACTCTAATACCAATTTGTTAGAATCCAGAGATCGTAATTGAAAGAACAATAAAATGGAGGTATGCTTCAGAGGAGTTTGAACATCGTTGAGATCCTTCCAAATATCAAAGCCAGGGTACTCTAAATACAGAAGACTATCTGCAATTTCTTTAGCAAACGAATTGATGATCCAAGAAGAAATCATCTGATCAAATCTGAGATTTTGAGCCAAGCAGAATAAGGAGGTCGTCGAAGAATGGTTCCGTCAACAAAACTGAGTTTGTTATTGGCAGTAAGAGCAATGAGCGTCACACGTCCCCATGTATGAAAGTTCGATCCATTGAGTGGTGTGGAAACCATGAGCAATCCAAAGTACAAGTTTGTGAGGACAACTCAGCTAGAAATAGAAATTTTGTACTGCAATTAAGGGGCAACTGAATATTCTCTTTGATTTTCTTATACTAATCATGCTCTCAACGAGATAAATGAATCGCTTGGAGTTGGAGTTGTTTCCAGGGGATTTTGGCTTGGTGATAATTAGTACTAGGCGTTGCCAATTAGAGCAGTTAATTGAGTAGAATTACTCAAAGTTCAACTGGAACTAGCACGATTGAACTTCGTTTGAGCTCGACACAATTGCATACGAATCGAGTTTAAACCTATTGTTCAACTTGTTTACTGAGCGGATAGAATTTGAGCAGTTATCAGTTCGATTCGTTAGACTGTGACTAGCTTGTGATTATTTGAGTTACTCATGACACTCTCAATTTGGTAAATACTCAAAAAAATTCGATTCGATTTTTATTAAATAAATGATAGTTACCTCAAAATGGATTGACATAGAAATATAAACACATTTAGCATATGATGTCTAGTGATCTTTCGATAATAAAATATATACATTTGGTTGCTAGGTATTTAGATGTCTTGTTTTCTTTTTTCTTTTTTTATGGTAGTTTGCCTATTTTGTTCTAAATAGTTTTTGTTCAATGTCAAGTCTGCTGCTAGATGTTTAGAATTTAGATGTCTAGTATTCCTTTTTTTCATGGTGGTGTGGTCATGCTGTTCTACAGAGTTTTCGTTTAATGACAATTTTCTGTTTTTAAAACTTGTAATATTGGAATTAGTATTATTTGTAAAAGGTTATACTGTATTCATAGATTTTAATGTATAAATTAAAGTATTATAATCTATATACTAAGAATTTGAGCTGAACTTGAATTCGACTCGAGTTTATAAATGCCAGCATATGGAGCAACAAAACTAAAAAGGAGGGCTACTTCATCAATTCATATCCCTCTCAATGGTATGTATGTGCATCAGTGCATGTTACATTTGTCTTGATTCCTTGAACCAGATTTTATTACCTCCAGGTTCCTTGCAACGAAGAATTTCTGTAAGAATCATTCTAGCAACAGAAGAAGCCGCATAAACTTTTTCCAGTGTAAAGACTTTTTGGGTGTCCGTGTTCTATACAATCAACTGAATGGAGGAGTACCTGAGAAATGTGTGCTCTCTAATAAAGATTTTATAAACCTAAACACTTGGCCCAACAGAAAACACCAGCCAGTCTTGCAGGCACGGCATAGTTCTCTTGAGAAGCAAGATCAGAGCTCAATTCTTCGGAGCTCGACCACATATAGACTCCTCTTTCTTGTCTGCTGCCTGGTACTGTATTGTCCAGCAAAAATGCTATGAAGAAAGTCACCACCATGTTGATAGACAGAAGGCCATTGAGCGCAAAGTCAAGCTGACACGAAGCCAGAAAACTTACTTGTCAGGGAAGGGAAAAACAATCACTTGAACCAAAATGGTCTGATAAGTTAACTTGCCGGGATAAGCAACTTACTTCTTTCATGCCGGTTCGCACTGGTCCACTTGATGCCGCTGAATAAGGAACGAGATAACCAGGCAGTATCAAGCTGGATTTGGGATCATATTGTTGGAAATACGCGGGGATAGAAAAACCCAGAAACAAAGAAACCCCAACTATCGTCAAGTTTCTGAAACTGGATGCTTGAACATATTGCAAAGTTGAGAGACCGAGTGCCACAATTAGAGCCCACGTGAAGCATAGTACAGAAGCAGCCAATGCCTGTGGTATTGAAGCGAGAATTCCACCAACTTTTCCTGTCCAAACAGATGCATAGAGAATCAGATGTAACCACACAAACATTTTCCACGAGGAAAATGGGTTTCATAAGCAGGCATGCTTGATAAATTAATTGAATACCGAGACTAAGAAGAATAACAACTTAAACGTCATAGTCAAGGGAAATTTTTACAAGCAAAAAAAAAGGAAAAAAAAAGAAGCAACATTCTAAAGAAACTTGAGCAGGGAAGTGTTTTCTTTACCTACAACTGAGAAGAAGATCAAGAAGGCAGCACCAAGTTGGATGGCCCCTCGATTAGCAACCTTTGTAGCATTTATCGTATGCATATTTTCTGGTAATGTGGTAGAGCCAGTTCCTGTGCCCCAAAGTCCAGCAAGAATGCTGCAAAAACCTTCCATCCCAATGCCTCTGCTTACAATCCCTGGAGTTGGGGGCTTTGAGTTAACTCGTAAAGATGTCGAGTGATATGTTCCAACCTAGGCAAGTTGTACAAGAGCGATATAAGTTCACAGAATGGTAGTGACATCATATCTGCCCATGTAATATACACTCAAAAAGATGGCATATATTTACACAGAAAAGCTTAAGACAAGTACTGATGTCAGCAAAGCAATGGTGAATAGGTTGACTAGGGAAACAATATGCATAGGAGCAGCATGCGCCAGAGCAGTTGCTTAATTATTTCGTCCGCAGATATTTCCATCCAATATGTACTTGAAATAATAATCTTCTACTTACAGAGTCAACGGATGAAACCAGTGATATAAATATCATGATGATAGATGTCCTCAACTTGAATATAGGAATACCCCATTGGAACGGATATGGAATTCTAACCCAAGAAGAAGTTCTCAATGCATCCGAAACATCTGTTCGGCAGTGTTTCATGGAAAATGAATGCTTTCTGCATGCGTCAACTAAGATATTTGAAGTAGGTATGTTCACGCTGCAGCCTGTGTAACTGTAAGCTCCACCAACTGTTAAAAAGAAGGCATATGTCCATATGATTACAATGCTGAGGGGAACCTGCAGTTGCTTCAGACAGTTCAGATTCCGAAAGAGAAGTTTCAAGGAACTCTTTTCACAAATAAAAAATGATATCCCTACCACACATACTAAACCCCAGGGTTCAGCACAAATAAAATCAAGAATTCTAAATGAACAGTCATCTCTCTCCCTACACACGCACGCACACGTGCCCACACACACATACACTGGTCTGTGTCCACAACTGTGGCAAAGCCCCTGGCCTAGAGATCTTTGTGCTCGAGATGAACATGTGAACATGGGATACTCAAGTTTTCTCGTTTTCATTTTCTATTGAGGTTGTACTTATGCCTAATCATGAAAAAAGAGTGCCCATAACTGAGGCAAAGCCCCTGGTCATGTTTGCCTTCACCATGTGCGAGTCTGAAACATCCAAGCTCTCCCGCTTTCACTTTCTTCTGCCCCCCTAACAATATCCTGGCGACATACAACCCCCATGGACATGAGCAGGGCCATAGCCACCAAAAGAAATCAAGCAAAACATCCCATATGACGTTTGTTCTTTTATGTAAAAATTTTTAGACTTAAATAGAAAGTTGTTCTTTTGGCCGTTAAAATTCCAGCATCTCTAAAAGTTTCGACACCTGTTAAAAATTTTCAACACCTCTTTTCTGCAACTCTTTTTAGTATCTCTTTTCTAGCACCTCTTAAAACCTCTATTTTTTTATTTTTTATTATCTAATTACCCCCGGTGAGGCTTGCTTGAATCAACAATCTCACAGTTGGAGTTGTTCATCATCAGTGGCCAACTCAAGGTCAGCAAAGCAAGAAAAGAGCACCTCTTCATGTTCTAGACTAAATTCTAATAAACAAAGAATACCTCTAATAAAGTATTTACGACTTAAAACTTGCTATTTTAAAATGCATAGACCAATGGAGGGGAAGTACAACCATCATATCAGTTGCGAATAAAAAAATAATAATGACTGACTTGACAAGAACAATACAAAAATGATGATCATACCGCGTAAATCTGGAATACTTGATGTCCTTGGATGGATATCCCTCGGAGATGCTGCAGTATAAGATTCATTAGCCAAGTTCACATGCTTCTAATACTTGAAGAAATGATTGAAAATTCAAACACATTACTGATTAAATATATCAGAGAATATCAATGCTATAGAAATAAGAAAGTGCTGCAATGTCGACCAAGTTTAGCTTAGGCTGGTTCTTCTTGGCATACAGCAAATTTAGGTGATGACATGTAGGAGGTGTTCCAATTTCAGGTCTCTTTTTGCCAATACATCAGTGTCTCTGTGAAGGAAAAGTTGCTCAGTTGTGAAAAGATATGAAACTTAATGAGGCAATAACATGGCACTATAGTGACTTAAAACATTGAAATTCAGTTGGGAGGAGAGACTAACAGCTTAGCACTAGAGAAACAAGGTTTCTTTAGATGATTGCTTACCAAGGTAAAAATAAGAACCAAGCATATTTGGGGTATGCTTATTTCCACGCAGCTACCAGCTTGAGGAAAGCCATAGCTAAAGAAAGCTAAACCTACAGCCATAGTAGTTGGGGCAACAACTACTGGATTTATCAACCTGTAACATCAAGATGAAGAAATTAGAGTAACTTTATCTTCATCATAGCTTTTGCATTTCCTTTTTTAAATTTTTTTAAATGCAAAGGGAAAAATTTTGAACGGAGTCAAAATTCGGGATTAAAACGGGGACGGGGATGGGGAAAATAATTTTCCCTTGTATGGGGACGTGGAAGGGGAAGGGGATCGAGACGTCCCCCATGGGTACCCGCCCCGACCCATCTCGCAGGGACCCCGAGACGGGGACCCCAAATTTATATATACTATAATAGGTTATGGGGTTTCTTTTCTTTTAGTAATGAGGAAAACAGCAACTCACTTAGCTCAAGTTGGTTGTAATTTACTTTTTTTTTTAATGTTTTAATCTTGTTGTTTGGACACAATATTAAAAACATGTTTTGTTAAAATTAATATTACTTAATTTTATTCAAGTTTCTAAAAAAGGTGGAAAATAGGAAATCAGGACGAAGAAACAGGAAAACGGAAAACGGGGAATAGGGGCGGGGACCCCGTTCCCCACGGTGATGGGGACGGGGAATGAAATTTAATTCCCCGCAGGGACGGGGGCGAGGAGCCATATGGAAGTTCGGGGTTGAGGACGGGGAAGACAAATCCCCGTCCCGTTTTACCCCGTTGCCATCCCTAATGTTGCTATTGGTCGTGGCTCTAGTTTCTTTAGAACTTCAGCAACCTCCTCACCAAAATTCCATGTAGTTGAAGTCACATACACATACTTTACCTTCCATGATTTGATGTGGTTTTGGGTGTCCACAATCCTAAAGAAGGGTTTGCACCTAAACATATAGTATCCAATCCCTACCTTGTCCTCCTTTATCTCCATCAATGTACATATTGAGTAAAACACTTCAATAGACGGCGTTGCTCCAGCCTTTCTACACAAAATGATGTATGCTGCCAACAAACAGTAGCTATTGGGAGATAGCTAGCAAGGTAGTAGACGGTGCAAACTCAAGACCTGAAGGACAAACGGATGGATTGGTATTCTAAACCCTGCCTTTAAAGAGTCATAATGGATAGCTATTGTTTGAAGCAGGGGGCTGCAATGGATGATTCTTTAGGTTCCAGAAGAGAATATTCATATTCTGGAGAAACGGGTAAGGTTGCCCTAGTGTTTTCCAAATCAACTTCATTCAAAATGTTCATTGATTCATCTAGATTCACGTGGATATCTTTAGTTCTATTGCACCCTCTTGTATTAGAGCTCTTGTATTAGAGCTCTCACCCTCCATTTCTACTAAAGCGGTTTGTACAGGTTAAAAAAAGAAAGGGTTTCTACAGATCCTCACTTCAGAAGCAGATGGAACGGGAATCGTGTCTTGATGAAACACTAAGCACGAAATCACGCGGTTGACGATGGGAGTACGAAAATCACCTGAGCTCTGAATGCCAAGGGTTTCTTTGAGAAGATAGGAAGTGTGGGGAAGAAGAATCAGTTCCTGCACTATTAAGTGTTTTACGCACCCAGAATTCTAGCGGGCACGGAAGCAATTTTTACAAAATGTTGCCGTATGAAGGTGTTACTTATCCTTAAATGATGCGTTTTCATTTTGTGCCAATGAGGATACTGGCCTTATTTTAAGTTGGAGGAGAAAAATTCATTTGACAATTTTTATTGTCACTTTCATTTTATTTCATTTTTGGAGATATTTTTTCGATTTGGCCATTTTAAATGGTCAAGAAAATCGATTATTTCAAATCTCATTTCAATTCGTGGAATACAAATTCAGTCAGTATTTAAATAAAATTCCTTTTTGATCCAAAGTGTTGTACTTATGACCAAGTTGACCAAGTCTGGACTATAAAGTTAAGAGTACAAAGTTTTACAAGTCTCGAAAGTTTGTTAAAACTTAGAGTATTTATTATAGGCATCCTCTTTAAAATAGAGAATGATTTGAGTTATTTGGTGTGACCAATAATCTCATTCACTCAAAAACTTTTGTCTTTTGTTTAGAACAGAGTTTGTTGCTTTTGAAATTCTTTGGTTTACATTTTACAATGCTAAAGAAATGATGCTATGCATTATTCTTCCTCTCGAGCTTCTACATTTCTTTCCTTCAAATATCCATCACAAACTCTCTTTTAAGCCTCACGATGAAACTTTCTTTGATTTACCTACAAAAGTACTACAAAGCAACTAAGTTAGAAGAGGAAAATCATCATCCATGTTACAAGCAGAGGAGATAGAAGAGGAAAAATTCAAGGAAAGAGGGGACCAAGATGCAAAAATTGGTTCCAGTTCAAAGCAAAAGATAATATCTCTGGGCTCAACTCCGAAACCATATCTACTAAACAGAATTGGTGGTTGTTACGTACCTGAGTTTGGGAGCGGGTAACAGGGGGAGGAGCTATGGTGTTGAGGAAAGGGTAGAGGATGAGAAGGGGAAAGAAACAGAAGAAGGGGAATATGGGAGCAGACGAAGAACAGTGGAGATAATGGGATAAGAAGTAATTCACTTTATTGCTTACTTCATAATCTGCTCATGGCAGTAAGTAAATAGAAGATACAAAGGTATTGCTAATAAGATCTTAGATCATTTTATTACTATTAATGAATATTGCCATATCTATACTATTGCCAAAAATACTTTTCCTGGACTTGCAGATTATTTCCCCAGTTCCTTAGTTTCCTTTTTCCTCTTTTGGTAAGTCCACTTGAATTGATCTTGAGGCAAGGATGGAAGCTGTATAGTTGTCTTAGGATTCTTGTCTTCTTCAACATTGCTGTTCTCATTAGTAGCATCACCCGAATGATTATTATCCATTTGAGCATCTAACATTCCCCCCCCCCTTCAGGAGGCCCTTGTCCCCAAGGGCAATGGATGGGAACTGCCGCTCGATGACAGACAGAGGTTCCTAGGTAGCATCAGCTGGAAAGTAGTCAGTCCAATGAACCAAGACCTCAAGAACTCTGATAGATAATTAAGTTTTGATGATGTTATAAGCTTTAGGTTTTGATGATACAGGTTAATAAGGGAATTTGATAGATTAAGATGTTGTATAGATTGTTTAGGATTTGCTTGATTAGTTGAAAAGTTGCATATAACAACTTTAACAGGTTAGGATTGAAGATCCAGCTTTGGAATGATTAGCTTTGAAGTTTTACAAGAGGCAGTCGAGACTGATATTCTAGAAGGTAGGCTAGAGTGGGATGCACTGTAGCAATTGTGGATGTAGAGGCAGTCTAGATCGAAGCAAAGTGCAGAGACAGTCCAGATCGAGAAAAATTGCCGAAGGCAGTCGAGACTGAAATTGAAGAAGGTAGTTGAGACCGAGTTTCAAGAAGGTAGTCGAGGTTACACTTTTACTAAAGCAGTCGAGGTTGGAATGTCTTGAAGGCAGTCGAGTCCGACAATGCTGAAAGCAGGCTAGACCGAGGATTTACGAAGGCAGGCTAGATCGAAGATCTGTGAAGGCAATCGAGACTGAGACTTGTGAAGGCAGTCAAGGTTGCAGCTTCAAGAAGGCAGTCTAGGATGACAAAGCTGTGTCAGAATCAGGCTTGTCAGAGACCACTTGAGACTGGGACAGTCTAGAGTTTGCAAGTCCTAGGGTTTTCGAAGCCGAAGTCAAAGATGCACTCCACGTGTCAAAAAGGGAGGATTGCACAGAGACAAAGATTGGAC
>JAOWBR010166354.1:0-11773 GCA_028571145.1 Dionaea muscipula
TGGTGACTGGATGACTATGGTTCTTGAAGCTTTTGATGTCCCATTGATTGACAAGCAAGGGGAGGAGCCAAAGAGGTGTAATTTTTTTGTGGAGACTTTCCTCATAATGTGCCAGCTGAAGAGGGAGAATGGAGTGTGGTGGCTAGGAAGTGGTGAGAATAGAAGGAGAGATGATGAGGAGGCTGCTCTAGTTGAAAATAAAGAGGTAAATGAGGAAGCAGAAGCTCAGCAGGATTTTGACTGGGGAGCTATGATTGATAAAACTGCACTTCAGGGGGAATCTGGATCGAATGACAAGTTCTATGATGCTGAAGTTGAGGTTAAGGAACCAGCAGCGGAAGCTCCACCTATACCAGTCTTCCCAGCCTCACCAGGAGATTTAACAAACGTGCAGAAAGAATCAGCAATAGCAGGAGTCGACCCCTCGGCTCCCACTGGCAGCAATCCTGATTCTATTTTCAGTTCACTTTAAGCAGATTTTGAGAGGATCCGTGCTAAAAGAATTCAAGTAGATTTGGAAAGAGCTCAAGCTGAGAATGCCAGACTCTTAGCCCTTCTCTAACAAGCCCAATCACAGCACAAACCATAGGATAAAACACCCATCACTTTAGGATTTCTTTTGACAGCCTTTAGAACATTTTGCACAACCATTGACAATATCATGTTTTAGTTCTGGAAAAATTATCACATTTTAATTTCCATTGCTCATTTTGATATCCATTACCACAATCATGATTGATGCATCATGACTTTTAATTGCTTTACATGTTCTAAATGTTGATTCGCTAGCTTTTTGTGTGTATTATCTTTTTGTTGATGCCAAAAGGGAGAAAATTAGATGCATTTTAATGTTGAATGAGTAGGATGTAGATGCGCCTACTCGTCCCAGATATCTGGTGGAGTACATCCAAAGTCTTGATTGCTAGAATCTTAACTTACTTTGTTGGTTTTAATCCTTACTGTTTAGTTCTGATTCTGATTTTTTAGTTTTCATTGGTGGATGGATATGACTGAGAGGACTATGGAAGTGTTTGTCTAGTAGCTATTGTTTATGACTTTGATGATATCACTTTGTGTCAACCATGTTTTAATTTGAACCATGTCACTTTATGATATTTCACCATGCATATATTTTTAAATGCATCAAGTGTTTGTCATCATCAAAAAGGGAAAATTTGTTGACCCTTGATGTTTGATGTTTTGATGATAACAAACACTTGGTATGTTTGATACTTGGTTTGTTTAGTTATGGTTAGTGACAGGTTTCAAGACATCATTATGCTAACTTTGGATAAGCATTATGGAAGATCAAGACCTTATCAAGCATTGCATTCAATGGATGAAGAAGCTGGAAGCATGAGAGATTGAGGGAATTCACATGCAAACTGAAGTCAACCCCTCACGAACATTATGGAAGAGCATTGCCAAGAAAGTCATGAAGATTGAAGGAAGATCCTGTGTGTCAAGTCTCATTGATTAGGATCCAATATAAGGATGTCTTGCACTCTATTTTAATGTTTAAATCAGTATAATAGAGGATCAATATTCACACACACACTCAAGCATTGGTTTTAAGAAAACAACTTTCAAAAGTTACTGGGAAGAGCTCGAGGAGTCAACCCCTCCCTTGAGTTGGGCTGTTTAGGATTTCACTGTTATTTTACAAATCTGCCCATATGTTTTTAAATCTCATCCGATTTATTTTTAATTAATTTGAGACATATTTTGAATGATATTTCGTAATATAATATCATTGGACTAGGGGTAACCCGTGCACCGCACAAAAAAAAAATTAAAAATTTCAATCATATAACATTTTAAAAACAAAAAATAATAAAATAATAAAAAATAAGTTTTCATCTTCCCTCCTCTTTCTTCTCTTGAATTCTCTCTTTTCCCCACATATCCTTCTCTCTCTTATTTAATTTTTCTTTCCCCTCTCTCTTCATCAATACACATATCCATGTATTATTGGTCTAAAAAATATGTTAGTCACAACTTGTATCATTAATTATTTGTCTACAATGTTTGTCTACAATTCAAAAAAGTGTTCCTATATTATATAGATATTGAGATTTATAGAAGATTTGAATAAGATCTTTTATGTTTGGAAAGTTTGAGTTTTAATGATATATTTTCCAAATCTTTCCAAATCTGATTGATGCAATCTTTTGTGGATATTCTTTGAACGATTTTCTCTTGTTTTCAACATGGGCACTTCGTCTATATGATTGATGCATCGTCAAACTTGCTAAGCACGCACTTACATGAATTCATGGCATTATTTTCTCAAAGTTTTCAAGAACAAGTGCTAGCAAGCTTCTGGATTTGTGAAAACCACATCTTCTACTGTTTTCTAAGGTTTTACACACGTTGATCTATCTGGAAAGATAGGTTTGACATTAATATTGAGTGTTTGTATCCAGTAGTTGATTCACTTTGAATATTTGCCTAATCTAGAGAGGCATACCCATTCATACACTTTACTTTTGTTGATTAAGATTCTTTGAGTTAGGAATTTGAGTTGTCCTAGGTGGAGAGTTTTGCCACTATAGGATTGGGTGGAGGAGAGTAATTGCCTTCATCGAGTTGGGTGTGGGGGAGTTTTGCCCACATCGAGTCTTAGCTAGGAGAGTCATTGCCTAGTTAAGGGGTATAGAAGAGTTTTGCCTATATCTTGAGTTGGTGATAGAAAGCCATTGCTATCACCTTGTGATTGTACTGATTTGCATCCTAATCAATGAAAGAAATCATTTTCACCATGACTCTTATGTGTTTTGATTGATTGATTGATTCTTAAAGTTGTTGTTTTATATTCCGCATAAAAGGGAGGAGTCGACTCCTCCTATAGAAAACTTCAACTGTGTTTTTAACTGTCTAAATTTTTAAAAACACTAATTCACCCCCCCCCCTCTTAGTGTACTCTTGGATTACTAACAACATATCCTGAAAGTGACTTTCTCCCAACCAAATCTCCAGCATAGTTCGAATCAGAATATCCAACCACCTGATCTGAGACACCAACTGCACCATCAAAACATAATCCCCAAGAACTCGTTCCATGCAAATGGCGGAGTATCCACTTCACAACATTCCAATGGGATTGCCTCGGATTAATCATAAAATGGCTCACCACGCTTAAAGCTTGAGCCAATTCAAGTCTGGTGCAAACCATGACGTATATCAGACTCCCTACAGCACTGGAATAGGGGACTGACGTCATGAACCTCTCCTCCTCAGGTGTGGATAGGGAATCAGCAGAGGATAATGAGAAATGAGCCGCCAATGGAGTGGCGACAGGTTTAGAATTTGTCATGCTAAAACGATCAAGTACCTTCTCAATGTACGCCTGTTGAGAGAGAAACAACTTTCTTCGCTTCCTATCCCTCTGGATTTCCATGCCAAGCATCTTCCTAGCTTCCCTCAAATACTTCATATCAAACTCTGCTCTAAGAATAAGCTTCACAGAGTCCACGACGGCAACATTCTTTGCTGCAATAAGGATGTCATCAACATACTTGAGCAAAATCACCGGCGATCTATTTGGCAGGGTCTTGACATACACATAAGAATAAAATTCACTTCGTGTGAACCCGCACTTCTCAACATAAGTGTCAAAACGTGTATACCATTGCCTAGGAGACTGCTTGAGGCCACACAAGGACTTCTTCAACAAGTAGACCAAATTCTCTTTCCCCGGCGCCACATAACCATCTGGCTGTCTCATATAGATGGTTTCTTCCAAATCTCCATGCAAAAACGCCGTCTTTACATCCATCTGATGTAACTCCAAATCGTGCAAGGCCACCAAACCCAGAATAAGATGAATGGAGGAATGTTTCACAACTGAAGATAAGATCTCATTGTAGTCCACGCCTTCCTTCTGTCTAAACCCTTGAGCAACCAAACGAGCCTTGTACTTGGGAGTAGAGATGCCGAGGCCAGGCTCTTTGATTTGAAGATCCACTTGCACCCCACTAACTTTCTCCCCTACGATAGCGAAATCAACTCCCACATCTGGTTCTTCTGGAGAGACTCATACTCTTCATCCATCGCCGCAATCCACTTTCCAGCTTCAGGGCTAATCATAGCCTCCACAAATGACGTCGGCTCATCATGTATCACCTCTTCTACAACAGCTAATGCAAAAGAAGTACTAGTTGAAAAACCATACCTGATTGGTGCCACGATCTTGTATTTGGAACGCCTTGGAACAAAGTTTATGGCGTCAGCTTGCACTGGTGGCGGCAGCTCAACAGCTGCTGGTGTCACAGTCACAGACTCTATGGTGGAAGATTCTGCTGGTGACAGCGAGATGTTCACACCCGACACCATGGGTTCAGGAACAATAATTGAGCGAGAAGGCTCCACCTCAATCAAAACCTTCTTCTTCTGAACCCAAACCTTCTTCTTCCCCACCTTGCTGGACTCACCACCATTTGACTTTGTCGCCACATCTTGTGGCGGCACCTCAGAGTTTCCTGTCGCAATGGGGCCTTCAGACTTCAGATCTAATACAAATGACATGTTGAAAGTCACATCTCTACTGATAATGGTCCTTGGACTCCTAGCCTTAGTACACCACAAATGGTATGCCTTGACGCCATCGTCATAGCTAACAAATGAGCACTTTACTGCTCTTGGGGACAACTTGTCCTGATTCACATGAGCATATGCAGGACATCCAAACACTTTCAAGTGTTCACACGATGGGGGCAATCTAGTCTACATTTCCTCTAGAGTCTTGCAATCAATTGCCAAGGACGGAGAACGATTCACCAAATAACAAGTTAGGGATACAACTTCAGCCCATAAACCCTTGGGCAATCCAGAATGAGACAACATGTACCTTGTTCCCTCCATCAAGGTGCGATTCATCCTCTCCACCACGCCATTCTGCTGGGGAGTATAAGCAGCAGTCCTATGACGTTGAATGCCATATTCCCCATAAAAGGAGTCAAACTCCTCGGAACAATGCTCTATATCCATTGTCAGTTCTCAGAATTCGTACTTTTCTACCAGTCTTTTTCTCCACCAATGCCTTCTATTTCTTGAAGGCTTCCAACACATCAGACTTGTGCTTCAGAGTATACAACCAAACTTTCCTGCTATAATCATCAAGGAAGGTTCCATAATAGGATGCACCACCAACGGAGGTTACAGGGGAAGGTCTCCAAACATCAGAATGCACATAGTCTAAAGTATCTTTAGATGTGTTCCTAGACCTTTTAAAAGACTTCTTAGCATGCTTACCATAAATGCAATTTTCAAAAAATGATAACTTTTTCAAATTTACATTGCCTAGAAAACCTCTATTCGACAACACCTACATCCCCATCTTGGTCACATGACCAAGTCTGTAATGCCACAGCAACGCACTAAAGCCATCACCATAGGTCTTCTCGGAAGCTTCCTCAGCGCCATAGTCTTCCACGGCGTCACCAACAACCTCCTCAATAGAAGTTTCGTCTATGGCATCAACTCTATCATCGCCACAGTCATCATCTTCCGATGACGTCAAGTCCTTTGTTAGAACAGAGGCAGATCCATCTTTCGCCACAGCATTGCCCACGAGGTAATATAAATCTGGAAGCTTCACACCCTTCTTAACCGTCCGGCTTCCCAAAGAGAGTTTATACACTCCATCTTGGCCCACCAATTTGTATCCACCATTATCAAATGTGCCCAAAAATAATAGATTCCTTATAAGATTTGACACATGACGAACATTCTCCAAGATAGTGATGGCACCATCATACTGCTTCTACACACTGAGTTATCTCCCATGAAAATGGAGGAGCCATCAGAGACAGCTCACGATGGGGAGTCATGTGGAATGAACACCCCGAATTCAAAATTCATCCTCTTCTGTAGTCTGTCGCCACAGATTAGATACTTAGCATAGCAAAACCACTCTTCAACTGAATGGTTTTCGGACTTGTAATAGCAACCAGGGTCTCACACCCTGATTCTTCCTCTACTATATTGGCCTTGGGCTCACTATGGTATTTCTTCTTCCCCTTCTAATCTCCTTTCCGATTTTTCAACTTTGGGCAATCAAACGTGAAATGCCCGTAATCCTTGTAGTAGTAACACTGCACCTTCGACATGTCCCTTGGCTTAGAAGAGGAGCTCCCCCTACTCCTTCTTCTATCTGAACTCTTCCAACTTGGCTCGGATGTCTCACGTCTATGGCTAACCAAGCCTTCACCGTCTTGTGATGGCGTGAAGTTCTCATCGATGGTCTTCTTGACCAAGTCTCTTGAGATCAGCTGTTGTAACACAACCTAATAACTAATGTCCTTCATCCCGTGGATAATCTGATCTTGGGCAAGGGAGTTTTCTGGCGTGAGCCTCACCAACAAAAGGGCCACCTTGACATCATCTTCAAAGGTGAACCCGGTGTTAGATATATTTCTAACAGTCAGGTTGAATCGATCAATATAACTCTGTATCAGTTCCCCATCTCTCATCTCCACCTTGAACAAATGCATCATCAAATACATCTTCGAGTACACGAACTTATCCATATAAAATTCTTCTAATTTCATGCACAGAGACGATGCAGTCTTCTTGTCCTGGACTCGTCCGAGAACATCATCGTTCAACACGAGATGTAAGATGGATAAGGCAACTAGATTATCCTTTCCAAACTCTTCCGCTGCGGTACTCGAACATGAATCAGTGGCAGGGGTTGGGCTTAACGCCTGTGCACATCCTTCTCGAACAAGGAAGGCCTTCATCTTCATCCTCCAGATATCGAAATCTGAGGTACTATCGAATACTTTCAATTCGCATCTTGGGGCTATTGGGAATGTCACATAAAAGAATATCACACACAAAACACTCTGCAAATTCACAAAACCTGTCTCTCATACCACTTGTTACGGCCTATGCGTGAATAGCCTGCCAAAAAATGACACTCCAGGCAAGCACAAAGATCAAAGTACCAACTCGATTCATACCAAATTGCGGAACAAATTGAATATGCTATCAAAATGAGTGTATAAAAAGAAGGGAACAAATTAAAGTTCACGCTGATACGAAGTGAGGTTGCATAGTCTCGTGCGTAATCCACCTAGCACTGGTATTTATACCAGTACCAAACAAATCAAATCAAATCTAGAGAGAATAATCTCCCTGAGATTCTAGCCTAAAATACAGGATTTGCCTAAACAAACAATATACAGTGAACATAGACAATTCTAAACTGTGGTGGCACGACCTATAGGCGGGGCAATAACTTTTGTAGCGAAGCTTTCTCCTGTGGCGAAGCCAGCTATCCTAGAAGATAATAAGCTCCAAGACAAGTGCTCTAGATGACCACATGACTATATACACCTCATGGACCATCTTCACGAAGAGAGCAACCAAAACCATGGCCAAAAAAGGTAGAACAGAATAGTCCTTGCCATGGTTCCATAGGCCCTGACGCCATGGCGATGACCTCCTCTAACCTCTAAACCACGAATCACCAAACCCCTAAATTTGGTCCACAGACCAATCTCAACATGAGGAGCATCATGGAAGTGGACAAAATGGTTACACTCTTCTAATTCTCGAAGTCCACCAAGCTGACGCTATGGCAGTAAAACATGCGCCACAGTAGAATAGAGACCTGACGCCATGACTATGTGAGACTTAGCGCCATGGTACTGTGTCATCACACATCTTACATCATGAACTGTGGTTGCCTTCACAAGAGAAGGGATAAGATTTTCCTGATAGGTAGCATGGCAAGATGATGGCTAATTGAGATGTACTAGAAAAAACTCCCATGACTAGTGTATTAACATTACCTTTGTAATTATGATGTGTGTCATTCATTCCAGCTTTAGTGCTACATTTGGTGAGCTACTGGTCACGTCGAGCACTCAACAGGAACTAATCAAGCACCCGACGAGAGCCCTGAACGAAGGTGAAAGTTGTTGTTTTGATTAAGCGCCCAACAAGGGCATGTTAGGTGCTAGATCTAAGGCGTCAAAAAATCCAGTGACACAAGTCAGACACTCGAGCGAGAGCGGGTTAACTTACTGGTTTGGTCAAGCGCCAGACAGTGGTGTGTCAGACGACCGATAGGCACCACTAGGCATAGGTTTGGAAGGCGTCGGGCGCCCAATGGATGTATCCAGCGCTCGACGAATGCTCCTATATATGCGTTCGTTGTTATGTCTTTTTTGCCAGATCTTTCAGAAACAAAAGAGAGATGCCCAAGGAGATAAGAGAAGACACCGGATGCACCAGAAATTGTCTAAGAGATCATAGGGAGCAATTTGTGAGAGATTCGTGAGGTTTAAACACATTGTTTATCCTTATTGCTTAATCTCTCTTTTGTGAGCATTAGGGTTTCGTTCTTGAGATACTAGAGTTTTGGCAGGTAGATTCCAAATCAATCCTTTATGGTTGCTGGCGGTCTTTAGCCCTTTTGTATTTGGATTTGCTCTCGGTTATTGATCTTTTGTTTGCTGTCATCTGTGTTATTGGCAAGTTGTTCTAATTATTGTGCTTGTGCAATTTATGCCCTAATTGTTATTGTTGCCATTTTTTTGATTGATCTCTTTCATCATCTTTTAGATGGCGTAACATATGTGTTGTGCTTCGGGTTAGTAGCTTATTGGAGACTTAAGTTACAACAAGTGGTATTAGAGCGTTGTTTACACTATTTGCAAATATATATTAATAGGTTTAATTGTGGACAAGTCAATATATAGATATATGCATCTTATGATGCAGTTTTTTATGGTAGAAATGAAACATGGTAAGTCTTTACAAACCTATATTGATAGGTTTAATCATGATGTATGAAGTTTGTTTAATGCGGGATTTGAATTTAATGATGAAGTAAAGATTGTAATGTTGCTAGGTCAATTGGTTCCTGCGTATTCTTTGGCTAGGGATAAAATTCTTCATAGTTTGTAAATGATAAATTATTCTCAGGTAGCTCATATCCAGGAACATCGTGAAAAAGCCGATTGAGGAGGACTTTGCACCATATTCTAGTGGTGAAGGTCTATTTCTTAGAGCTAGGACGAAATGGTGGTCGCAATATAGCACAGGTAAGATTAGGAGGTGATATACTTCTAGGCCTAGGGATATGAGTAATGTGCAATGCTATTATTGTAAAGGTTTTGGGCATATGAAGCTTCGGTTCCCGAAGCTTAAGGATAAGAAGAATAATAATGGTGGTAATTAAGGAAATACACCAGCTAACAGAGATGATGAGAAGGGAATTACAGGTGTGATGACTACTGATAGTGATGCTGATTTGATGATTGTTACCCATAGTACAAAAATGATCTAATGTAGGACAGGTTTTGCTACTCCTAACATTCATGCAGATGCCATTAATTTTTGGATTGGATGAATTCTTAGCTCGGGTTGTTCCTATAACATGAATCCCCATTGAGAGTGGTTTGTTTCTTACAGGATTGTTTCAGATAGAGCTTCGATCTTCACGTGTAATGATTCGATTTGTAAGGTTATCGGTGTATGATTAGTTCGACTATGACTTTAGAAGATGTTCTCCATGTTCCCTGCTTAAAGAATAATTTTTTTTCTTTAGGTACCTTAGATGATGAAGGGTACAAACTCTCTGGTCAAGATGTTGTTTATAGGCTTTCTCGTAGAAGCTGTGTTCTTATGAAAAACTGCTAGGTTCGTGATCTTTATCATTTGATGGGGAGCACTATGATTGACTCAGGTGTTGCTTCAGTTTCTACTTTAGGTGTTTCAGATTGAAGTGGAGATGGTCTTTCCTCTTTGTGACATCATCGGCTAGGCCATATTTCAAAGAAATGATATTGGGGTTGAGTAGGCATGGCTTGCTTTGTGATGAGAAGTTTGGAAAGCTTCAGTTCTGCGAGAATTGTATGCTTAACAAGTAGACAATGAAGAAGTTTAGCGGATTTCAGCATACTACCAAAGGGATTTTGGATTACATTCATGCATATTTGTGGTGGTCCTCTTCTATTCCCTCACATACGGGAGCCTAATACTTTCTGACTTTCATTGATGATCTTAGGAAGAAGGTATAAGTTTATATTTTGAAGCGTAAGTCTGATATTTTTTAGTCTTTCAGGCAGTGGAAGAGTATGATGAAAAATCAGACAGAGCGAAAGGTTAAGGTGCTTAGGACTAATAATGGGTTAAAGTTATGTTCGGGAGAGTTTGATGCATTTTATAAGGATGTCGGGAATGTTTTCCATCAGACCATAGTTTATACTTCGTAGCAGAATGGAGTAACGAAGTGGATGAACATGACTCTTATGGAGAGGACGTGATGCATGCTCTCTTATGCAGGGTTGCCCAAGAGCTTATGGGCAGAGGCAATTTCTACGGCTTGTTACTTCATGAACAGAACTCCATATACAACTATCGATTGTAAGTCACTAGAGGAGGTATGATTAGGTAAACCTCTATCCTATGATCATTTTCGTGTTTTTAGTTTCCCTACATATGCTTATATTAGCAGGGGCAAGTTGGAGTCGATGATAGTTCGTTATGTACTTTTAGGATATGATGATGGCATGAAGGGGTACCATTTATGGTGCAGAGTTCCTGGTTACCCTACAACGATTATCAACCGAGATGTGACTTTTGATAAGAAAGTGATCACAGCTTCACGAGTGTGGTCAGTTAGTGAGAGTTTCACTTCATATGGGTTCTAGTTGTTACCACTGTTCAGTTAGCAGTTTCTGCAAAACAGATAGTTTTAGTCAAAGTTGAAGATTAACAGGTTTCTAGTGTTGAGCACGAGGTTGTTGGTGGGTAGGTAACCTTTACTTTTGAGGTAGGTGAGAGATCACATGCTTAGATTGAAGAGTAGATTGTTGAGAGTATTGCGCAGAGTAGACCCCGGTGCAATATTGTCCCACCAGAGAGGTATGCTTCATAGGCTAGTATTGCATATGCACTAACAACAACAGAGAAGATAGAGTATGAGCAGCATAACTCCTATCATGCTGCCATTTCAGGACCTGATGCAACTCGTTGGGTTGGTATATGGAGAAAGAAATGGAGTCTTTTGAGAGGAACCACACTTGGGATTTGGTGACACTATTGAAGAAGAGAAAGATAGTTGGCTGCAAGTAAGTTTTCAAGATTAAGGAAACAGGGTTTGGTTCTACAGTTTCCAAGTTTAAGGCTCGTTTAGTGGTGCAGAGCTTCAGTCAGAAGGAAGGCATTGCTTTTCATGATGTGTTTTCTCATGCTGTGAAACACTCTTCTATGAGAGTGTTGTTGGATATTGTTGCCTTGCAGGTTTTAGAGATTTATCAGATGGATATGAAGGTTATTTTCTTACATGGTGATCTTGAAGAGAATTTATATGACGCAACTGAAAGGTTTTGTTGATCCTGGAAAGGAGACGCCCGTTTATTTGTGGAAAAAGTCTTTGTATAGGCTTAAGTAGTTCCCCCCCAAACAGTGGTATATGAGGTTTGACTCTTTCGTGGTTAATTATGGTTTTCGTAGGAGCTTATATGATACTTGTGTCTATTTGAGAGACTTAGAGGATGGTGATACTCCTAGAAAAATCCCGGGGGCAGTCAGCACCTAGGACCCTCCAGAGGCAATCATCAAAATCCCGGTCCGATCGGGATGAGGTGACTCCGACCGGCGGAGTGGACCCGATCGGCACGGGGGAGGAGTGAATGAAAGGATGAAGGTGATTCCGACCCGCTCCAAGAGAGAGCAATCTGTGGAGATCCTGAGAAGGCAAGAGCAAACAGGTCAGAGGGTACCCCAGGGAATGACCCCGGGGAGACCGCTCCGA
>JAOWBR010166365.1:0-11772 GCA_028571145.1 Dionaea muscipula
TATAATCTCATTATCCTAAAGTCTATGTTTTGTGCATCATCAAAACTTATTATATTTCATTTTATTTTTATCTTTCACTCTTCCTCCTTTACACGGCCAAGGCAGAAAAATAAGGGGATGGGAAAACCTTTCATCCAACCACAATGGGACAACACACACTACCATAATCACACTTCTCCCCCCTCCTCTTAAGTGTCAAGTCAACTAGTCAACTTAAGTGGCTAACAATCGTCTTCAAATCACGCGTGCACACTAATCCGAAATGTCTCAAACTCACCACCAAAAATAATGAAATAAAATCACGGTCCTAACGAACCCGAAATCAAAATATCGAAAAACCGTCAAATCACGACCCGTCAAATCCCAAAAAATCTAAAAAATCCAAACACGTCAAAATGGTACTCAATGGACTCGTCTCATCATCACGGTCACGTCGGTATGTTCAAAATGGTCGTATGACATGCGATGCAAAAAGTAGCAAAACGGCTACGAAAAACCCGAGACACTATTTACGTAAAACACTATTCACCGAAAAACGAAAATTTCCCAACATCAAATATCAATCATAAATGATCATAAAACAATATAAAAATGCATATAAAATCCGGGGTATAACACCTATCCTTTACTCTATTGCACTTTATTTATTGTTTAAACCCAATCGAATTGACATATTAGATATATCCCTTTTCTAGGAACATTAACTAACTTAACTGCAAGATTTACAACCGTCCCTGCGGATCGATACTTAAGTCGCTGCTATCTTCTTAGCAAGTAAGTCGTTTAATTATAAATTCAATATAGCACACACAACGACGCATGCTATCAGTGACATCCTGAGGCCTGTTTTGTAAGCAGTTCGGTATGCCCACAGAGCATCATCAAGTCGGGTGCTCCAATCCTTTCTATTCGGATTCACCTCAGGAATCGGTCACCTTAGAATTTCAAATCCAGGTCAGGTGAGTATCATTCTTGTTAGGTAAACTCAACCAGTTATCATCAAAAGAGACGACCAAATCACTAAGACAAACAACAAGGGAAAATGGATTAAATGAGAAATTCTCTACGCACTCAAGATGACCTCAATTATCAAATCTTAATTTGATTATACCTCACCTTAAATCATAAGGTTGAAGGTGCACAGTTAAGAATTCCCAATTTAGGCTTGGTCAAGTTCACTAATCAGGAAATCAAGCATAGGACACAAAAAACTTCTCAGAATCAAAATCCTAAGGCACGAAGTCAATTACCTTACTAGCAACAAAAATGTGGGTATGAGTTAGGAATCCTGGAACACTAATCGTCAATTGTTGGAGTCGATCACCGTCCTATCTAGATAATGCTCCAGAAGACTCCCTCAGAGAGGAACTCTGCTCGAGCCACAAGAGCTCAACCCCTTTTTACTCAAATTTACTCATGAGAATTTTGTCAGATCTGCTTTTGATCTTTACTAAAGAAATGAATCAAAACTTGAATTCCCAATCAACGAGATTGACTAGAACTCAAGAAATGAAATCGCAGTAATGGAAACTATTATACCCGGAAAAAATACTCCACGTGCGTAGCTGATACCAGGGACACGTGAAGGAGTTGGGACCCAACCACCACCACGTGGACAAGTGACGTAGGTCAACCTTATGTACGCATGCCCATGCATGGACCAACTTTTATATATGCATGGCCCTCTTTCGCTAACTTTTACGTCCGCATGGCCTCACACGGCCCATGCGTGGTGTTCTCCTTAGACAATCATCGCGTATCTCTCCTCCAAGCATACATGCATACACGCGTATCCTCCATGCATACGTACATGCCCGCATGTGCTCCTTCCTTCCAAGCACACGTATACACGTAAATCCATACATACGCATGCATGTGTACCTTCCCCATGTGGGCTTGCTTAACGACCATGCATGCGGACGTCTCTGATGCCCGTGTGCATACGACCATGAATACATGCATACGTGCACGCATGTACACGTCCTCTCCATGCATGCATGAATACGCCCAGACATGCGAACATATTCCATACATTTTCTCCACGCAAGGCGTACATGACCCGAGTTCCGACACGAGCAAGTCCGCAAGGCCGAGAAGCGGCCAACCTCATCTCCTCCTTCAAGGCCGGTCTAGAAGACTGGCCATCCATGGAGCAAGTCACAAGGCTACTCATTGGACCGGCCAGACACTTGCAAACTCTCCATGGCCGGTCTAGAAGATCGGCCAAGCTTGGAAACATCTTCAAGGTCGGTTTATAAGACCGGCTAGCTACCTCATCACCCTCAAGGCCGGTCTAGAAGACCGGCCAGCTACATTGCCATCCTCTAGGCCAGTCTACTAGACGGGCCAGCTCCAAGATATCCCCTAGACCGGTCAGTTGACGGGTCTAAGCTCCCTTGCCCGGTCTTCGTGGCCGGGCAGTCCGTGTGGGGGTCGTCCGCGAATCGTCGACACCAAGTTTGAAGCCGTATGCACCGGGATGCACGTTCATCATCGAAGGTCTTGCATTCCACGTGGGTACACATCTCCAAGACCACACATTCTCCAAGATCCAAGACCTTGCATTCTTCAAGACCCCGCTTTCTATGAGATCTACAAAAATATACCAAGCCCAAGGGCATTTCGGGAAAGTTTCGGAATGTTCCTTAACAAATTCAAGGGCGAAAAGGTCATTTCATGAATACCACCTCCGGACTATATAAATAAAGCCCTTGACTATCTCATTCAGGTATAACCTCTGAGCTCTGAAAAGTCTCTTGCTCGCCCTTGCATTCAGATTATCCGTTGGAAAAGATCTGACTTGAGCGTCGGAGGGCTCTTCCCGAGGTGCTACCTTAGGGCCCTCTAACGTAGAGTTGCTACGTGTGCAGTAGATGCACAGGTGCACCCACAGAGGCTCCGTCAGGCAAAAGGATCTGTCAGACGAAAGGATCGGTCAGACGAAAGGATCAGTCAGGCAAAAGGTTCCGTCTCGCGAAGGTACCTGGATCGTGAAAGTGTCCGGGTCGTGAAGGTGATCCAGATCACAAGACGACACTCCAGTGGCTCTCGAGATGCGTCCACGTCACCACGGTCAAAAATTAGTGATAACAGCAACAAAGATTAATTGGAATGAATTCCACTTCTCATTGAAACATTGAAGAATAAGTTCAGGGTACATGAGGAGGAAGATGAACTGAATACTCGCAATAGCTATAGATCTGCGAAAATGCAAAGATACAATTCAGTTTGGATCCTATTTATAGATGAATTTACAATCCATGTGTCCATGTGAGCTGGTAGAAGTTTGTTGAGTAATCCTGCAATCAAATGCTCGCAAGAGATTAATGGTCAAGATTCAGTTTGGATCCTATTTATAGATGAATTTACAATCCATGTGTCCATGTGAGCTGGTAGAAGTTTTTTGAGTAATCTTGCAATCAAATGCTCGCAAGAGATTAATGGTCCAGATTGACTCAGATCCATCTGCCTAATTCTTTCTGGATTCTTCGATTGGGGATCTTTACTCACTGAGTTAGAAAATCCGAAGTGGTCAGGTGACATACTGAATTCGGAAATCCCAAACTCCTTAAGTTCGGTATTCCGGGGTCTTGAGTCAACAAATTCATGGCAAAACAGAATCGACATCCCGACTCCTTTGATTCATGTCTTAAAGTCCACCTTCCTCATAGTCCATGGTGTCGTACCCTGAGCTCGATATTTGATGTGTAGAAAACTTCCTCCTGGTCCGTGGTGTCGTACCCGAAGCTTCTTCATGGAACAAGGGATGTCGGTAATACCGACTTTGGTCAAATTTTTGCCGAACTTACTTAGACCTGAAATCATCAATTTTTCTACTAAGAACTCCCTAGTACCGGTTAAATCAAATAGGAATCAATTGTGCTCTAAATAACATGAGGAAAGGATTAGATAAAGAGAATTAAGCATAGAATTAGTGCACAAGAATACACTAATCAAATCCCCTCACACTAGAGTCTTGCTTGTCCTTAAGCAAGGTGCATTGAAACAAGATGATGAGAATTGGAAATTATAGTAAAGAAGTCAATTCTTCAGGAACAAGAATTGGAATTTAAAACAGAAATGGAACTTAAACCAAATTACCGAACCCGTAATTTGATCCTATTCCCCAAAGTGGTCTAGAAATCTCGGTTTCTGAAGCCAAATTCTTCTAACCTTCGAAGTTCAAAGTGACTCTCCTTTCCAGCTAAAGTGATTCGGCACACTGAGACTTTAGTGTTATTGTGGAATGGAGAGTAATTACAATAAAAGTGTCTCAAAAGTTTCCTAAAGTCAATATTGGTATTTATCCTTCCCATCCCGTTCCTTCCACCGCTAAGACAACTGGTCCGTCTTATTACTTATTGCTTCTTCTCTTTTTCTTTTTTTTTTTTTTTATTCTTGAGTCTGACTTCATCCGAGCTTTCTAACTGACCCCTGTAGTAGGCTTTCGGAACAGCAATCCCGACCCATAAGCTATTGGGTGCTAGGTATTTCTAGAATACCCCTGTGGGAACCTAATTGCCCGAATTAAAAAGGCCACCGAAGTCAAACTTATTAAGACACGTAGATCTACCAAGTCCTTTATTAATGCGCCCCTCGAACTTCTATAAGCAATAAGGTCGGATTATGTTCTTACAAGACAAGGTAGTTCCTGACGTCCATGTTTTTTTTTTTTTAATTTTTTTAATTTTTTTTAATTGACTCAAGACAAGTCACCTTAACAAGGTCTGAGGGATTAAGGTCGGAATTCATACCGCACTCACTAATTCTACAATTTATTCACACCGTTAAAGTCAGTATCCCAGAGTGAATGTGCAATTATAAAGTCCCTAGTGGCCGAAGCCACCTTTGCCAAGTTCCGATATCACTATGTTCTCCAATAAGTTATTCGACTGGCTCGACTTAATCCCGATTCCCCTTTCCAAAAAGGAAGCATAAAAAAGACGAGGCAGATATCCAATGTCAATCCCAAAATTCTGTACAAATTTCCAATGTCTCACCTTCTAAAGCTTATTAAAACAAAGAAACATAAATGCACACTTTTCCTTCCCAACCCCCTTACACTAAAGTCCTGCTCGTCCTCGAGCAAGGTGCAAAGTGAAATCCCGGGAAAAGGAGAAGGACAATAAATGTAAAGGAAGAAATGGGTAACGAAATAGTTACCGAAATAGGAAAGTAAATCCCCCAGTAGTAAATGCAGCTTGGGACAGAGAATCCTTGCAATTATGAGGGGTGAAAGGAAACAGTTAGAGAGAAAGGAGAAAGGGATAGAATAAATGCAACGCCACTATTTAATGAAATAGTGAACAATAAGAAACCCAATCCTATCAAATAAAATTGCAGAGTGAAGAGGGATCCTCAAGAGCAATATGGATCCGAATCGGCGTGCCGGAGTGATGCAGCTTCCAGGGCCCCAACCAAGAAGGTTGAGAGAGACCACCAATATGCTTACAATGGCAGACCTGATTGTTATCAAAATCCCCTTTCCATGTCCTCCCGAGTGAGTACACCCTTCCCTCCTGAACACAAACAACAGTGAATACCGAAGGGCGAAATGCTTTGGCAATCCACCTTGATCATTTCAGAAATGGCTTCCGACTACCCATGCATCCATTTTTAGTGGCAGTGTTGAGAGCATATAGGGTATTCCCAGCTCAACTTACTCCGGAGTCCATAAATTATATTGTAAGTTTTATCATCCGAAGTGCATGGTTCAACATTATGCCCTCCCTGAATGCCTTTGAGATATGTTGTTATCTAATCCGGGAGCCAAGGAGAACCGGATTTTATAAATTCGTGCTTCGGGAAGGATGTAAGCTAGTGGCTGCCGAAGAAAGCTCTGAGTTATGGAAGCAGAAGTTCATATTCGTTGAAGGTGGAGTGTGGCCAATTAGCACAACTCCCAAAACACCATGGCATACTCCAGCTATGCCAGAAAGGGAGTTGATGATGAGCGAGCTAGCTTTTATACACCACTTAGGAGCCGCCGATAAGCCCACACCTTAGTTATATAACATGATTCGGTTGGAAAACCTAGAACTCTGGGGAATTGCATCATATCCTCACCCACGTAAGTTGAATAGTGCATAAAATTTGTAATCGTGGAAGAATTGATGCATTGTTTGTTGTATGTTTTATAACAAGTGATCAGGAGGCACTCTATGTCCCTATCGCACTAGGTTTGAGGCTGGTACATGCCGAAGACAATACTAGCGATGACAGCCGAAGCGGAGTAGATGCAGAAGAAGATGAGGATGAAGATGGAAATGATGATGGAGATGTGACCGATGACTTGAAGAATTCTTCTCTCATTGGAAGAATTAGTAGGGTTGTTGAAATCTTTTATTGAATTGCCCTTCTGTAATGGTCTTCTGCTTTGCACTGAATGAAAATTAGATTTTTCAAGCAGGCATCAGTAATTTGAGATAAATCAAATTTATAGATCACATAGTAATCAACGTGGAAATATATTCCGTATTGTGAACATGTAACCCAAAATCGGCATCTCGGAATGTTACTCCCTCTTCAGCTCACCCCTGTCAGAAAAAGATATCATCATTAATGAGAAGAATCAGCAATCATGTCAATAATAAATGAAATTTAAGAGGGGAAGAATCCTCCCTGACGGGTAGTGCAGATGGGAAGAGAAACAACCATAAGTGAAAATCCATAGTTAATTATCGAATCGGCCCTTCAACTACCCTCATTAATTGTCACTGATCACTCTATAAGAATACCCTATCAGTAATGGAAACGGTGCATAAAAATTCAGCAGATTAATAAAAAACTAAATCCGCGAAGATGGAGAACATGGATGGAAGCATGGAAGGGCTTGGTCAAGAATTGGTGAGAAAGCTTTCAGGTTAGCCATTGATGAAGATAAATCAGGCGACAAACATTCTGGATGGACACGACATGTTCAATATTCAGGTAGCCTTTCCTCGCGCTTTCGGTATCGATTATTAGTTACCCTCACCTCGTGAAACTGCGCTCAAGCTCAGGCTAAAGAATGCTATAGCTGTTCATCTAGCACATTTCACCAACGGCCTGAGATCTCCTCTTCATCAATTCATAGCTCGGGTTCTAAATGTGTACAAGCTCGTTCCGGCTCCAATGACCCCGGAATCCATTGGGTATCACAAGCTTTATAATTCAAAGTCACGAACGTGGTATGCCTCCCTCCCTTCCCGTTTTTTGCCAGTTGTTATGAACTGGTACCTGAGCCCTATGATTGGGGGTTCTATTCATTCAGACCCCGGCTCGGTTACCAGGTATGCAAAATTGAGAGGGAACCCATCATCTGGCGAAGGAAGTTTGTGTTGGTGACGGGAAGAGAGTGGAATATCAATATTCAATCGGGAAGCCCAACACAGATTCTAGATAGGGAAGATGATCTCAAACGTTTCGGCAGGTAGCCACGTGGTTCTCCGTGGCAAGAGAAATAAATTCAGGAAAGTTTTTCAATAAGCCGTCCCTTAATACCGAGGTTTGAAGATGTTGTTTCCCTGGATAAGCTTAAACAGTTTAGAATTGCTAGGCTCCCACATCCCAGTAGCATTGTCTTCATAATTTTCACTTGGCAGTAAAAACCGAGTTCTAACTCTCTGTGTAATGATACAGATTTCTTGTGGAGAAGTCTGATCAGCTTGTATGGGGGAACCTGGAGAGCAAAGGAAACTAAAAATCCAACTGCAGTGATCGAAATTGCAGACTCCGAGGATGACTAAAGAAGAAGAAGTGAAGGCCATTCCCCTTCCCCCTTGTTGAAGTCAACTAAAAATTATAACTTTTTTTGATGACCAATTAGAAACAATGGCACTAATGTGATGTGGCATGTTCATCAAGGCTGAATAAATTTCTCTTCCATAATGAGTTCCTGACGTGGCAAGCAATATGCCACAGGTGTTATTGCAATAGCTTAAATCCGATTGAACTAATACCCAAATCGGGAGAGGGAACACCGAAATGGAACTTCTTCCCTCACATTAGGCCGTACAAATACCAAAAATGGGTTTTTAATTATACCGATGATTAACAGGAAGTGGGCTTGGCCTTTTCAGCGAAGCGGGTCCCAATAAGAGAGAATATGCTTCATCGGAAACCGGAAAAACAAATACCCAATGAGCGTGTAATCCCAAATTAAAACTCTCTGGTTCCATCCACCATCAACATTCGTAATTCAAAAACCTAAAACCTCAGAAAGCAAGACAAGCTCCCTCCATTGACGATAGTGTCGATTCAAGAACTCAAACCAGTCAAGAGTAGCTAATTGGACGCAGTTACCACTTCTTCTCAAAACCCTCTTTATCTTGTTCTTCATTCACTTAACCTTGTACCTAAGGAACTCGAGCTCATATATGGCCACTGATAATCACCCGAGGAAAGCTTTGAACACAAAACTGGTGGGAAATGATGGAAAGATCTGAGAAGTGTTCGGGGTGCTAACCATTGCTGACTTGGAGGATATGCGACTTGCACTCCCGTGCCCCTCTGGATATTAAATGTTCTTGCCAAACCCTAACCAATCGACGTTAGATTTACCGGACGATAAGACAATAGCAGTCCACTTCGACCATCTGCAGCCTGGCCTACGAGTCCCTTTTCATCCATTCTTTGTGGAAGTCATGAAAGCATACAATTTGGTACTGGCTCAACTACATCCGAACTCTATTTCATTGATCAATGCATTCATAATATTCTGTTATGCTGATGGCCGGAAACCCTTGCTGAAATTATGGCACAAGCTTGTAAGTCTGACTATTTCTCTTCCCAAGGGCTGTTCATACTGGACATTTGAGGCAAACGAGGGTTATAAGATTGTTGTCAAAAGGGAGAGTATAAAGTGCTGGAAATGCAAAATTGTGATAATATCCAGTCCGGTTGTGTGGCCATTCCCAACACGTC
This sequence comes from Dionaea muscipula, assembly GCA_028571145.1. Taxonomy (NCBI): domain Eukaryota; kingdom Viridiplantae; phylum Streptophyta; class Magnoliopsida; order Caryophyllales; family Droseraceae; genus Dionaea; species Dionaea muscipula. Next base: position 8,905 of record JAOWBR010166365.1, read on the forward strand.
GGTTTTCCTTAGTCCCTACCACAACTCCATTTGAGAGAACCTCAATACACCGATTCAGAGCTAAGGTTTCTAGAAACCTTTGGTAGCAACAGGATTCTATTGCCGAAACATTATGAGATAGTGACACCTTATACTCTTGAGCTCTGCAGCATTGCTACCGTGCCTCACCACCGTAGGTGTTTCATAATCAAAAGAAGTCGAGTGCAAGAAACTAAAAATGTACTAACTGTGAGCTATCTCTTAACTTGACGCAGGTGGGATGTATCGGCAACTAATAAATGAGCTGTTGGGCTCTACCCGGAAAGAAAGAGAGCATGTCATCAAGATTTTAGAGACACCCTCTCCAATCCAGGCTTTAAATCAAGGTGAGGGGTCTTTGACATAAGCAATTCCAGTTCTGGAAGCCCTAGAAGAAGGTCAAGGTGCAGGGGACGATTTAGTTGATCCTGCTATCAATCAAATGATCAATGATGTCTTAGCAGAGAGTAGTGTGTCTACTCCTGAATCAGGACGTGAAAATGCCGATGCTCTAGTGGGTGGTTTGCCCATCATTCAAGAAGAAGAATAAGGAGTAGATACGGAGACTTTAAGGCAAGCGATTCGGAAGCAGAAGAGAAAGATGCAGGTTGCACTGCAATCAGGGTCACCAATTACTATGATACCGTCTCCTACTGGCCAAGGACTAACTGAGCAGCCTCCGATAACGGGGGAGGAGATGCCTATTAAAAGAGAGCTGTCAATAGTGCTTTATGTGGAATCTCCGTTTAGACCAGAGGCAAGAGAAAAAGGAGCAACTGGGGCAGATCCCATCAAGAAGACCGTGAAGGAGAAAAGGATAACCCTTAGGGAACCACAATAGCAGCAAAAGAAGAAGATCAAGCCGGCACCAGCTATAACAGAAGAACCTGCCACCAAAAGGCAGAGCATTGCTCAAGGAAAGAAATCATCCATAAGTCAAGAAGCTCCACTAACAACCCGAAGTAAAACTGAACGGCTTGTAGTGTCTGAGAAGGAAACTGAGCCAATCAAGAGAAAGAGAAGGGTCCAAGTGGTGAAAGATGAATCCGGCTCTGATGATCAAGCTGAGCAGCTGTCATGGGAAGTTCATGAACAGAAAAAAGAAATAGATCCGACACCTGGTACAGAAGATACAAACTCGGGAAGAACATTGGCAAAGGGTACCCTTATCCCGAACTGGCGGTTCATGGAGTGGGACAAGGTGCTTACTGACAGGACAAAAGGGACAAAAAGGAGCATGAGTCATGCCACGATGTGTGCCGAGTATCTACAAGGGCCATGATCGAAAGGAGACATTGATCAGATAATGGATATGTCATATCGGCAACACATGGCAATGATGGCAACTCATGCTGCAAAGGTAATCCTTGGTTTTGCTTGAAGAGTGCTATCTGTGAATGCTGAAACTTGATTGAATCCTTACAAATCTTCTTGATCCAGATGTCGGTGCTTACTGGAGGATGGCTGGACAAATTGGAAGAGTTGGAAAACAAAGATGTCCGGATTGAAGAGTTTAAGAGAAAGGAACGTGCTACTCCAGGAAAAATTCCGGGGGCGGTCAGCACCTAGGACCCTTTAGAGGCAATCATTAAAGTCCCGATCAGATTGGGATGAGGTGGCTCAAGCTGGCTGAGAGGACCCGGTCGGCTCGGGGGAGGAGTGAATGGTGATTCGGAGGTGATTCCGATTCATTCGAAGGAGAGAGAGAGAACCTGGGACCTGAGAGGGATGAGCAAAGAGGTCAAAGGGTACCCCAGGGTGTGACCCCGGGGAGACCGCTCCGATGCTTAAGTCAGCAAGTGTAAAAAATGATTGGTAGCTCCTACGTGCGAGGAGAACCGAGAGACACAAGGATACAAGAATGAGAGAGAGAGAACAGTTAGGCGGGGTTGGTCAAGAGGGCGGGAATCGCCGCGCGGGCGTGTGGGGATACCGGGCAGGCAGGGTGCCGGGCAGACAGGGTATCGGGCAGACAGGTGATGGTTCGGGTAAGAAATAGGGTAGAACCCTGGGCAAGAGGCCCGGGCAGGGCAGGAGGGCAAGGCCGGAGGGTAAGGATGGAGGGCAAGGCCGGAGGGCAATGCCGGAGGGCAAGTGGCCCAGGCAAGGTCGGAGGGCAAGTCCGGAGAGCAAGGCCAGAGGGCAAGTGGCCTAGGCAAGGCCGGAGGGCAAGTTCGGAGAGAAAGTGGCCCGGACAAGGGCGGAGGGCAAGATGGGAGAGCAAGGCCAGAGGGAAAGTGGCCCGGGCAAGGCCGGAGGGCAGGTCCGGAGAGCAAGGCCGGAGGGCAAGGCCGAAGGGCAAGTGGCCCGGGCAAGGCCGGTTCGCTAGCAAGGCAGGTTCCCTAGCAAGGTAGGTTCCCTAGCAAGGTAGGTTCCCTACCAAGGCAAGTTCCCTAGCAAGGTTCCCTAGAAAGGTAGGTTCCCTAGCAAGGTTCCTTAGCAAGGTTCCCTAGCAAGGTTCCCGGGCAAGGTTCCCTAGCAGGGTTCCCGGGCAAGGCTCCCTAGCAGGGTACGAGGGTAAGGATCCCTAGCAGGTGTTGGTCCCTAGGAGGGGCTCAATAAGTTCAGGGGGGGGTGAATGAACTTATAGGTTTTTTTTAACTTTTTTAAAACTATTTAGAGTAGTGCAGCGGATATATTTATAAAGCCCCTTAAAAGTTAGTTTTCAAAGTAGTTAATTCTGTTAAGTTGTAGTGTGTGTATGAATATACAATGCAAAGCAGTAAAGTAAATAACACAAGAAAATTATAGAGGTTCACGGTGGTGTAATCCTCTACTTCCTCTCTTCTCCTTGTGGTTAGGAGGAATTTTACTATTGTCTGTCGATACACCAGTACAATAGTACGATAG
>JAOWBR010166376.1:0-11772 GCA_028571145.1 Dionaea muscipula
TCTTATGATCCTAGTGTCTATGTTTTGTGCATCATCAAAACTTATTATAATTCTTTTTATTTTTATCTTTCATACATCCTCGACTGAATTCACTGTTCACACCTCGACTGCTCCAGTGTATACTGCTCCGGGGTCGAGTTCCCCAGTGTAGACTGCTCCGGTGTCGACTGCCCCAGTGTCGACTGCTCTAGTATCGACTGCTCCGAGGTTGACTGCCCGAGTGGCGACTGAATCTGCACCTCGACTGCTCCAATGTCGACTACTGTCGACTGCTCTAGTGTAGGCTGCCCCAGTGTCGACTGCTCCAGTGTAGGCTGCCCCAATGTCGACTGCCCAAGTGTCGACGGCTCCAGTGTACACTGTTCCAGTGTCGACTGCCCTAGTATCGATTGAATCTGCACCTCCACTGTTCCAGTGTTGATTGCCCCAATGTCGACTGAATCTACACCCCGACTGCTCTAGTTTCCACTGCTCCAGTGTCGATTGCCCCAATGTCGACTACTCCAGTGTAGACTGCTCCAAGGTAGACTGCCCCAGTATCGACTGCTCCAGTGTCGACTGTCCCAGTGTTGGCTGCCCCAGTGTACGCTGCTCCAGTGTAGACTGATCCAGTGTAGGCTGCTCCAATGTTGGCTGCTCCAGTGTCGACTGCTCCAGTATTGGCTGCTCCAGTGTCGGCTGCTCTAGCGTCGACTGAATCTGCACACTCTCATGGTCCCCCACTGTACATAGAAAAATCAGTACAGTCTGATTCTTGTCTCCCATTGCTTTTGTTAGAAATTTCTTCCACATTTCCTCCCCACCACCCATTTCAAAAGCACAAAAGCAATTTGTGTAAATTAAAGGACAATCATTTGTCCACATTTGATCTAATCTTCCACTAATTTCTACCCTTGGATTCAAATGAAATACATCTCAACCCTCAATTTAATTAATGTACACCCTAATTTTTTCCTATAAAATGGGATACCACCCTATTGGAAAAGAGATCTCTTCTTCGGCTATAGAATCCCTTTCCTTATTTTTAGGCTTTGATTCCCAAACCTTCTTCTTCGCCCTTTCTCATTTTCAGAGCTTGATAGATAATTAAGTTTTGATGATGCTATAACTTTAGGTTTTGATGATCTTATTGATTTAGGAGGAAATTGATAATCAAGTTGATGTATAAAGGTTTAAGTTTTGCTTGATTAGTATATAAGTTGCCCATAGCAACTTAAGCAGGTTAGGTTTGAAGATCCAGCTGAATTGTTCCAGTTGAGTAGATTCAGCTGAGTAGTTCCAGTTGAGCAGATCCAACTGAGTAGATCCAGCCACGGAAGATTCAGTCTACAGTAGAAGCAGTTGACATAGTTCCAGTTGAGTAGATCCAACTGAGTTGTTCCAGTTGAGCAGATCCATCTGAGTAGATCCAGACGAGGAAGATTCAGTCTACAGTAGAAGCAGCTGACATAGTTCCAGTTGAGTAGATCCAGCTGAGTTGTTCCAGTTGAGTAGATCCAGCTGAGTAGATCCAGCCGAGGAAGATTCAGTCTACAGTAGAAGCAGCTGACATAGTTCCAATTGAGTAAACACAACTGAGTTGTTCTAGTTGAGCAAATTTAGTCGAGGTAGACCCAGTCTACAGTAGTTCCAATTAAGGTAGTTCTAGCTGATAGTTGATAAGGCTATAGTAGATGCAGTCAAGGAAGTTCCATTTGACAGTAGACCTAGTCTACAGAAGATCCAGCTGAGTAGATTCAGGCTACAGTAGATCCAGTAGACACTGACCTAGTTGATAGAGGATTCAGCTGATAGAAGACCCAGCTAATATGCATGCAGTCTACAGTGATCCAACTGAGTATGCATGCAATTGACAGTGAATCCAGCTAAGAGTGAATTAGTGAACAGTAAATCCAGTTGACATAAGACCAGCTGAGACTGAGGCAGTCTAGGGTTTGCTAAACCTAGGGCTTTCGAAGCCGAAGTTAAAGAAACATTCCACGTGTCTAAAAAGAAGTTTTTCACAGAAACTAAGACTGGACAAATATTAAATTCAATGATTCGAATTTAATATTGATGATTGGAGACGTTGAAAAGAAGACAAAGATCACGGGTTCTGACCAATACAAAAAGAAGAAAACTTTTTATAAAAGGAAATGTCAGATTTGGAAACCCTAGCTATGTAAGAAAGCTTTTAAAAAGCAAGCACGATTTGGGAAAGAAGACCAAGATCAGATCCACCATCTTCGGGATTTCCAGAAGATTGAGAAGAAGAAGAAGATCAAATTTTAACGTCTCTCCAACGAGTATATTTTTTCAAAGAAGTTATATATACCCAGGCACGATGAAGGAGAAGATAACTCTTGAACCTTTAACTATTCACGGTGTGATTTCAAGCTTTCTCCTGTGCTTTCGAGTTTAAAAGTAACATATAGTAACTGTGTCAATCCCTGCGCTAATCAAGATACATCAAGCTTTCTCTTGTGCTTTCGAGTTTAAAAGTTACATCTAGTAACTGAGCCAATCCCTGCGCTAATCAAGATACATCAAGCAAAGGCTCAAACGAATCACTGCTGTGATTCAAACATCTTTCAAGATCAACTTTTCTTCAAGAGCAGTGAAGAGGTGTTGAAACCTTGAAGGACTGGGATCAGTGAAGCAGTTGGATACGAAGGAGTTATAGAAGTGGCGAAGCAACTGGAGGTTGTCAAGGACCATAACAGTTGAAGTATTCAAGCTTGTAAAGGACTTAAGCTGTTGAAGCAATCCAAGGGGTTGTGAAGGAGCAGAAAGTATGGTAGCTGCTGAAGTGTAACAACGAAGGAGCAGTGTTGGGTTTAATAATCATTAAGTTGATTGTTATGTTATTGTATTGGTGTATCAGATACAATAGTGAATTCCTCCCATACCAGAGGGAGAAGAGAGGAGTAGCGGATTACACCACCGTGAACCTCTATAAGTTTTTGTGTCATTTAAATTTTAACATTGCATACATACACACACCATATAATCATGAAAACAGGAATCTCAAACAGCTTTGAAAACTAACTTTTTAAAGGGGCTATACAAATAATCCGCTGCACAACTTTGAGAAGTTTAAAAAGTTTAAAAACCTAATAGTTCATTCACCCCCCCTCTGAACTATTAGAGCCCCTCCAGGGACCAACAGAGTTGTCCTTTTACTTTCCGTTGCCAACTCTTACTAGAGAGATCTTTGGAAAAGGAAACAAAGAGAGCTCTTTCTCTTCTCTTGCTCCATTCTTCTACAGAAAATCCACAGAAAAGAGGTTCTTACTCTTATGAAGAAGCAGCTGGACTAACCACTCTTCTCTCCCTAGAAGGTCAAGGTATATATCTCATCTTCCCTTCCTTACTCAACCCAACGTCTAAGCTCTAGCCTCACCACCATTCACCTTTCTAAGCTATATACCCCATACATTCAAACACCCTTATGTGATTTTCATTTTCTTTCGAGCCTCGAGTGATACTATTGGAGAGAACCCACTACCCACCGTTCTCAGATTGTACCATCAAATCCATCGGAGGTAGGTATGCTCGATAGCAATATTATTTTGCTTGCTGAATATTATTTTCAGTTTTACCAGAATTCTTTTCATTTCTTTTAGAGGTGAGGGCACGAAATCGTTCATACGTGCGTTTTTGCATTTTTTATCGTGTTTTCATGAATGCCCCTTCATAATCGGTATGAAGTTATTATGTCCCTTATTGTTTATGATGCATGGATATATATTCTTGTAACTCATGTCATGCCTGATGATATGTTGTTGTTGTGGAAATCGTGCTTTCCCAAGGCTAACTAACCATTTTTTAACCCAAAATTAACTCAAAACAACTCAGTGTTTTCAAAACAGAAAAACCAGTTTTTTTTCCCTCCAAAAACTATTTTCAAAAAATATTTTAATGGCCTCTAAAAATAGCCTAAAAATTTCTAATACTACCCCAATTCATGGACTAGTTAAAGGAAAAATTTTCGCAATCAAACCGATCTTTACCCTGAGGATATCGATCAAAATTGGCTCAAAGCCCCCTCCGTGGGACAGTTTTGAGCCTTCAACTTCCATCTAGCTTTTGATCATCAAAACGTCGTTTTTTCAAAAAATTTGTTCCAGAAAAAGTTTTAGAACTCTTAAAGAGCTTTCCAACGACATAAAGAACGCCTAAATCGGATAAATATTGAGGAAGTTATGAATTTTACAAGTTGCAGGTAACACCCAGTCACTGAGGTAAACACTGTAAAAATTATCCGACTTATATGATTTTAATCTCCCAAAATACTAATCTAATAGAGGTGAACCTTATGTCGAAATGTCCCTTGTGGTGTTAGATTTCAAATAAAATTAGTTTGGATCATTTTCAAAACCTTCCCGATTTTATACATAATTTTAAGTGAGTATATGTCAAACTGTCCCCCAGTTTCGACACTTCTCACCATTTCGTACATAACTTTCAAACCACTTTGTCGCTTGTCACGAAAATTTTCTAGATTATAACCAGACATCTAAATGAACATTTCCACCAAATTTCATGTTATTTGTTCAACGGGAACATTTTCATTTAATGCGCACAACAGTTTTCTAGAAACTGTTTTTGGCTAAGATAAAAAAAAGTTAAGGGTTGAGTGTGGTGCGCCTTCCATGGTGTGTCCACTGCACAATGCCCTATTTTAAAAATCATATATCTCAGGATACTGATCCGATTAAGGTCATTCTTATTTCAAAACGCTGCTCAGGATGTTATCTTTCAAATAAATCCGATTTCACTCATTTCTGATATGTGACCGATTTTACACGATTTTTTAAACCAACAAACGTCAAACAGTCCCGGGAGTCGACCTTTCTCAATGTTTTGATCATATCTTTCAAACCATTTAATTAAACGACACGAAAATTTTCATAATTAATCTAGACATCTTAAAGTCATCTCAGCCACATTTTATGATTTTTAGACCACGACAACCCACTCAACCAATTTGAACAAGTTTGCTCAGAAACTGCCGCTTTTTATCAAAATCATCGGTTTTCAAAGTTTTCAAACTTTAAACTAATTTTCATCAATCAAACATGGTTATGCTGTTCTGGAAACCATTTTATCCACCCCAATCACATGCATTCAGGCATAAACGTTGAGTCCCCCCATACCGTGGTGTGACGACCGATCAATGGCAACGTAGACTTTTATAGCCCCGAGCCAATGTGTTGTAATATTAATCAAAGTTTTTCGAAACCTTTTCCATCTATGTAATATAATTGCTTTGAGCGATCAGATGTATAAGCTAAGGATTTAATGTTTTAGAGCAGTAGAATTTTATTTCCTTATTTTTTAGTCTTTTAAGGACCCGTTGCCAAATGTCGGTCCAACCCACGCATACATCCCCTCGTGATTGCTTAATCCAACAGGTATCCCGTACGTCCCTTGCCATGGGAATCAAACAAAATATGTGGTTCCTGGCCATGCACATCTTTTATATATATGTCTAACCGTTTGTGATGACAAACATAACCCCTTTATCGCGTGGCCCCGAGCTACAAATATTATACATTGTTCACCAACCCTTATCTTGCAGGAATACCAATTCTCATGGCAAAGGAACCATTTCCATGTTATTATCTGAATAACTTGTTTGCTAAGTAACTAGAATTAGCTCATTAATTTTAATCATATTATGATTTTAAGGCCAACGTAAACTTCTAAATAACCAAACTCATTTCAAAAAGCCTAAAAATCGTTTTGGCCACTCCCCCTAGTCATCATGACCCCGATCCGGCTCGAAGTCGCATACCATATCCTCGCCAAAGTCATCCTCTAGTTAAGATAAACCAAGTTCATAAACCGATGTCCTAAGCCCCCATCTTTTAAACCGACCACTTTTAAACGTCGTACCCTAGAGGTCCTAAGCTCTCAACTCTTTAAAGCCGACTACCTCCTAACGTCGCACCCTCGAGGTCCTAAGCCCTCATCTTTTAAGCCGACCACTTCCTAGCGTCACACCTTAGAGGTCCTAAACCCTCATTCCTTTAAATCGACCCTTTCAAAAGGTCGCCCATCTGTTAAAGCCCAAACCGTTGGCCTCCTAACCATACTGTGGTTGGGATTGATGACCGACGTCGTGTTATATGTGTGCTTATATGTCTACTGCTTTTTAAGATTTGTATAGGGATTTGCCCCGAGCATGCGTCCTTATCTATGCATGAGAAACCTAGCCCCTGAGGCTATAACCATGATGTAAGAGACCCGACTAGGGGGTGTTGGGTGCTAGACTAATAGATTTTAGTCGACCTTTCCAGCACTTAACCAGGCTCCCGATCTCAGACCTGGTGACGCAGACCATGCCTTATCCTTCCATTTCTTTCTAATATTACGGTCGCCGACACCATTTGCTAGATAGAATTGGGCTTAACCTTTCCTAGTTTCTACGAGTAAACTAGGTGGAGACCCACCCCAATCACAATTAGATCAACGAGAATTCCTAGAGGAAGCTCTGGGATTCATTCCCAAAGGCCGATGTGGGACCACGAGGATCCGCTCTCGAGGTCTAAGCACAGTCGGGTGAGGGAGAGACGACGATCGACCCACAGTCTGCGTTCCCTCGCCCCGATCTCCACAGCATATTTAGGTTTTTCTCAGACTTGAAAGCCTATGAATTTGAGCTAGAAAATCAAGAACCCGTGAAGGCTAATCCATAAATTGTTCCAGCAGTCGTGGCACCCCAGAAGGTTGAAGAAAAGAAAGAAGACCTTCAAGAGCAAAGGGCTTTGTTCCTAAAGAAGTTTAAGAAATTCTCCAAGTATGACAAGCACCAAAGAAAAGGTGAATCCTCGAGAAGGTACAAGAAGGTACAACAAGAAGGAAGATGAGGATGAGCCCGAGAAGAAGAAGGAAAATAAGGTTTTATGCTACAACAGTAGAAAGCCTGGGCACTTCAAGATTGAATGCCCTTATTCACTAGTGAAGAAATATACCGAGGAGGAGAAGAAGTTTAAAAAGAACAAGAGGGACAAGGACAAGGGCAGGAAGGCCATGAAGTCCGAGGAAGAGGATTCCAAAAGGAAGAAGGAGGAGAGAACCAGTGATGAAAGCACATCATCATCATCCTTTAAGGAAGGTGCTCTATTGTGTCTCATGGCACAAGATGATGAAGAGGAGGTAACTTCATGTTCTAACTCTTCAAGTTCAAGTGTGTCATTTTCCCATGTAGAGCTGGACGTGCAAGAACTTTTTCAGGACCTTCTTGCTAAGTTTAAAGTAATTCAAGCTGAGCATGAAGCCCTAAAAGGGGAAAATCAGGCCATTAAAGATGAGAACCTCAAGCTGTTGAAGAATTTGGAAGGTGTAAAGACCAAACCTGTTCTCATACAGGCTGTGGCTAATGGTAAAGATGGCTTAGTATTCAAACCAAGCACTGATGCAGTACCAGGTATAAGCCATAAGGCTAAACCTGGAACTGCTTCCAGGTCTAGACTTGGTCCCAAAGCCAAGACAAAAGCCAATGCTATACATAAGAAATGTCTAAACACCTTACAAACCAAGATACCTAGTCCCAAATGTGCTCAGGGACCTAGGAGGCACACTAGACAGGGAGAAGGCAGATTATTCCCCTCTGGCAAGGACTGGAACATGGCCCACACCCAAGTTAAAGTAAAATAGCCCATGAGCAAGGCTGAACCTCCTGTCAGGCATCATTCACATCATGTGAATAGGCCAAAGTTTGCAAAAAGGCATTTTCAAATAATGCCTACAAGCAAACTTAGGTATGCAAAAAGGTCATATATATATATACACGGGAGCGCTAAACGGAGTCCCTGTTATCGCCCTTATTTGGAGGTTGAACCGCAACCGTAGATCAAAGGGAAATAAACGTCCTAGATTTGATCCTGAATATTCTAGGGTTTATTATTTTTTCTTTTCTTTTCTTTTCTTTTTTTAGATTTTTTTAGATTTTATTCATCAAATCTAGTGCGCCCATTTAAAATAATCGACGGTTGCAATTGGGACTCCATACGGGGACTCTATTTAGGGACTCCATATAACCGACCCCATATATATATATATATATATATAATTTAAATTAATGATTTCCTAATAAAAATAAGTCAACTCTTAATAAAAAAGAAAAAATTATTTACCTTATATGCTAACTTTAGCTTTACTCGCTTTTGCTTCTCGAGTGTTATGCCTTCTTTTAGATTAGGGTTTAAAGTTTATGGTTCGTGGTTTGGGTTTTGAGGATAATGGATTATGGTTTACAATTTAAGTTTTAGAGTTTCAAGTTTATGACTTACGGTTTATGGTCTAAGGTTTAGGGTTGAAGGAAATCCTAAATTTTTGAAATCCTTATATAACGCTAGATTAAGGTTTAAGCTTATAGTTTAAATTTTAGGGTTTAAGGTTTAAGAATTTTCGATCGAGGGTTAAAGAGAATCCTAAATGTATGAGACACTTACGAAATTCTAAATTAGGGTTTAAGGTTAAAATTCTAACCCAATATTAGGGTTTAAGATTAAAAACCTTAGCCCTTCAGAACCCTAATATCAGGATTCAACATTCAAGAAAGGCTTACGATTAAATATAAACCAAAACCTTAAGAAGATAGAAACCCTTAGCTAGGTTGCGGCACTGTTTAGTTTGAATAGTTTTCAATTTTCTCTGGTTTCTGATTTTTAGAAAATAGAGAATAGGTTTGATTTGAATTTTTTTTTCCTGTTTTCTCAAAATAAAAAATAATTTTTAATATAATTGTATAAAATATGAGAAAAAGTTTCTTTATTCTCAATAGAAATTTTCTAAAAAAAAAAAATACAGAATCACTGGCGACCATAGCAGTAGAAATTTGTAAAATCATTAAAAACCCTTAAATTTAATTGGTTAGACTCTCTCCAATATCTTAATTTTTCTGCCAACTAGGCAACAAAAAATCAGACAATGACATTGGAGAAGAAAATAAAAATGGAATGGTTAAAGTAATTTTTGTACAAAAAGAGAGACGACGAAGGGCTCCTGCTGACAGCCGTGAGTGTCCGGCGAATCTCTCTCACCGATGGCTTAGCGGGGGCGACTAAGGCAAATTTAGCTTCCGAGACCTTCTCCGGAAAAGGGATAGGACGGGGAGGGGGTCACTGGGCGTAATGCCACTCTGCCTGATGAGGTGGTTGATGACTCTGCCCTTGTTGATGCGAAAGTGACTCAGGCTGAGGAGAATCTGGTGTCTGGGAATTCAAGTAGGGGTGATTTTGGCCGTGAGGGTAGTCCGATCATCGGTGCTGATTGGAATGAGTGTGACGATCTGAATAGTGCACCATACCTTCGAGCCGCGCAAACTGGTCTAGTGGATGAAGGTGAGGAAGTTTGCCCTAATCCCCTCTCTGGTAACAGGGATACCCGGTGAGGGCTTCAATTGTCGAATGAAGAAGAGAGAGATACGGAGCTGATTATCACTCTGGAAGATGTTGCGAGCGAATGGGAATTTTGGGCTCCGACGATGATTGGGTATGTGCTCGATGATAGAATCCCTTTTTCGGCAATGCACGAGTTTGTGAGATCGAATTGGGCAGAAATTGAGCCTCCATGTGTTCTTTTGCATGATAAGGGCTATTTTGTATTCTGGTTTCAATCCATTGAGGATAAAGAGAAGATCAAGGAGAATTTATGGTTCTTTAACTCTGAACCAATTGTGCTGCGTGATTGGATTCCCCACTTTAGATTCAATGATGAGGTAATTGAATCGATTCCCACGTGGATTCAATTCCTTGGCCTGGATTTTCTGAAATAGGAGTGCACTTGATAAGATTGCAAAGAGGGTTGGTAAGCCTCAGTGCACTGATTTTTTTACGGCTACAAAAGTGAGGATCTCTTTTCCGCGAGTTCTGGTTGAGGTTAACACCAAGAAAGAACTGGTTGAGACGGTTTGATTTAGGGGCCTTGATAGGGAGGTTGTTGAGCAGGCCGTGAAGTATGAGTGAATGCTAATTAGGTGCTCTAAGTGTGGTAAATGGGGACATAAACCCCAGAAGTGTGTAGCAGATTTGACAGCAAGGAATGACCCTTTGGCTTGGAAGAGGAAACCTACTGTACCGAAGGCTGCTGGAGCTTGTCATGATGGGAGAGCATTGGACAAGGATAGGCAGGTCCCTGCACATGGTGTTCATCCCCCTTCTCTTGTGGCTAGGAAGGCTCCCTTGGTAAATGTTGGGGTTGTTAGGGAATGGCAGGTGGTTGTTGGTAAGAAGCATAGGAGACGGGGGGTTGGCTCCTTCTCTCCTGAGGTGCAACATTTGCCTGTGACAGTGGTGGATGATAAGTTTGATTCTGCTGGGATCTCTTTTTATGAGGGCATTGAAACAAGGGATGATAATATGCCCCCTGATATAGTTGCCCATGATGTTCGGGGTCTAAATAGGCCCGAGATACAGGCTGAAATAAGGTAGTTCATCGCCAAAAATAAGATTTAGGTGATGGGGCTCCTGGAGACCCGAGTTAAAATGGTTAAGGCTAATATGGTCCTGAGATCATGCTGTAAAGGCTGTGGGAATTTTTTTTAACTATGAGCATGCTTCTAATGGGAGAATTTGGTGTCTTTGGAATCCTAATGTTGTTGAGGTTTCCTTGACTTCTTGCTTTGTTCAGGTAATGCATGTGAAGGTCTTGCTTTTAGCCTCTCGATGTAGGATCGCCCTTTCCTTTGTGTATGGTTGGAATACGACTAGTCAGAGACACTCATTTTGGGACAATCTGATGAATTTTTCTAGTCAATGCTTGCTTCCTTGGGTGGTCTTAGGGGACTTCAATGCTCATTTGCACACGTCGGAGAAGGTGGGATACTTAGGAGTCCTAGTCGACCCATGTGAGGACTTGCTTAACTGCTGTATGACGGCTGACCTTGAGGATCTCAGAGCCATGGGGGCGTTTCACACATGGTGTAACAACCAAGATAGCTCGTCTTGGATGTGTATAAAGCTTGATCGGGTGATGGGTAACCACCTGTGGATGCAACAGTTTTTTCGTTCGGAGGCACAATTCATGGATGCTTCAATCTCTGATCATACTGCTATGTTGCTTCACCTCAATTGGGATGGGAATCAGGTGAATCCTCCTTTTTGTTTTCTTAACTTCTGGATTTCTCACCCAGACTTTCTTCCTGCTATTCGTAGTGCTTGGAATAACCCTTGTCTTGGTTGTGATATGTTCCAGATTTTCCAAAAACTCAAGAGAGTTAAGGCTTCCTTGAAGAAGCTCCATGTTGTCCACTTCTCTAATTTGGAAGGGAGAATTGATTCTACTAGGAAGGGCATCATAAAGGCTAGGGAGACCTTGTGTGCTCAATTTTCAGGTGAAGCCAAGGCTGTGCTTGATGGTCTCACTGCCCAGCATCGAGATCTCCTTAAGGCTGAAGATCAAATGTACAGGCAGAGAATGAAGGATGAGTGGCTTAAGATGGTGGACAGGAACAATAAATTTTTCTTCACTGCTGTGGAATAGGAAGCACAAGAACTAAATCACTAGCCTCATTCATGTTGATGAGGACTTAGATCTTTCTCTGTTTGATTGAGAGTTGAGTTTCACTATTGAGGGTGACTGAAATGGAATTCTGTAGAAGTAGAGTTGTTTTGTATTTGTCATGAATTTCGGATGGACACCTACACCTGCTGACGTGTGGGTAGGATGTTTAAGTTTTCAATCCTGGTTAACTGTTTCCGCTGTAGTGGTTTTTGATGATGTGTGACTCAGACATGTGTAGGGAGACCTTTGATGAGTTCTCGAGTTAGCATTGCTAACCCC